>JAECUM010014499.1:0-34418 GCA_016617855.1 Megalonaias nervosa
GGTTTTTTTTTTTTTTTTTTTTTTTTTTTTAATTACATTTCAACATACACGCCTCTATACGCAGCCGCCCCTTTTTTATTACGATATAACATACCACCCAACTACCTGACGAAAAGGGTACGAGTGTTTATAAAACATATATTATACTTACGAAGATACGTTCACACAAGGAGGGGGGGGGGGAGCGGTACGATGCAAAAGAATGGGGATAAAATATACACCCACCCTCGCAAACAAGTAAAGGGTAGAACTTGTTATACACATAAAAACATGCTATTAAATAAGGGCATGAGTTTATATATTGAACTACTATACGATTATTACACATACATACTATCACATATACTATACGATTATTACACATACATACTATCACATACAAGCAAGGGCAAAAGGGGTGTTACGTTTTATTTAAAGAATGACGTCCATAAACATATGCAAAATTTTGTCAAATTAATAGGCGCTAAAATTCCCTTTTGCTCTTTGTTCGCCCATTCCCTTCATTTTCTCCGCCCACGATGACTTCATTTTTGCCATGTTTTTCCCCTTTGCTTCCCTCACAAATCTCTCGACTGTTTTAAGTGAGGTTGTACTTCCTGTTAACGTGACTTTGGTTTGGGCAACACCCCATTTCCTCTATCTCTTTCTCTGGTCTAGGAGGTACTCCACTCTTTCCATCACACTAATGGCTTCCCTCAACTTTCCTACTTGGCACTGTCATTCTCCATTCTTCTTTATTCTAACAGGATCGACGAGAAATGTCACGACTTATTCATTTATCTTGGATTAGAGATGTTTATCAGCAATTAGGTCATTCATGTCTATACCCGAATGCCTGCAAGGCAAGCTCTTCGAGGATTAAATTTGTTGTTATAGGGTTTAACGCCATTGTTCAGCACAAGATAGGCTATACATGGCGGCCAGTATAAATGGTGGAGGAAGAACCCGGGAAAACCCCGGAAAGAACCACCGACCCAAGAGAAGCTACTGGCAAGCTTTCTCACATACCCACATTGGCAGAGCCAGAGACTCGAACCTACGCAGAGGTGAGATGGCAGCGATCCGTAACGGTGAGCGCTTTAGACCACTCGGCCACTCGGGGCCCCCGTCGAATAGGTAATAGTACCCATTTGACGCTTTAGAGTATGCAAAGCGTACTATTTAATTGAGGTGTGTAGAAGAGGAAAAGAAGGGATAGCATAGTCGGAGTCGCCAAGTGGCAACGGAAATATCCTGCAACGCCATGGATATAATATTGGTCAAATTTCGCCCAGTAACTACATAGGTCGGTCCCTAATAATCAATAACGTGTTAGCCACATATATTAATTATGACATCATACTAGTTACAAATTTCATTACTAGTTAACATTCAAATTCGAATTTTGTGTACATAGTGTACTTCAGTACCGGAAATGTACCAGTTCGCAAAGAATCCCGACGTTGTCAAAATGGCGTTGTCCAGAACTCCTTTGAATAACTCACAATAGTTCCAATATAATATTATAGGACAAAAAATGAGCACTTTCTATTTCCAATGAACAGTCCAAAGAAGTCAAATGTTTTTCCTGTCAAATAATATATAAATACAACATGAAACACGTCTGTAGACTTGATGTTACAACAGGAACACAAGAAATAAGAATGACTCAAAAATAGGAATGAATCTGATTGCCCAGTTCTCTCATTATATACACATTCAAGAGACTAGTACGACTATATGTCGCAATAAACCCCACGTGACAGATTTCAAAATACCTATTCATGTGACGCGACACATTCAATAGGAGTTGACTTAATTCTTCTAAGATACCATCTGATAGATCTATCCAATGGGAAAAAGGACGAATCTCGTAAACAAATTTACTAATAGTTATATAATTAGTAATTGTCAACACGTACGTAAGAATCTATTTATAGATCATATGCAATTTTTTCGCTATTTAACATATTAGGACAGACCCTATGCACGTACACAGTTTCAACTAAAGATGATCAATAGAATTTACAGCCATGAATAAAAATTAAAACAATTAGACAAAATCATGCACCAGGAGTTACAAAAATTATAGATATACATAACAGTGGATTATCTTTCCAACGCACTTTAACTTCTTCAAGTCGACGTTTGCTCACTTTAAGTATTCTTCGATTGAGAATGCTTTCGATGTCGTACACATCGTCTTCTTTCTTGGTCGCTTGTTGTAACTCAGGCAAATTAAAAGTTCCTTTTAACACTTCTCCGTTCATGTCTTCCAATTTATAAACAGTAAGATCACCTCAACGCACATGCCAGTGATATTGAACGATTCTATTGTTCAGTTATGTAAATAACCTTTGTCAAATATGCATTTGGTTTTCCAAATCCAAATCCGATCTTCGGTCTTTAATACTTCTTTCTTTTCTCCGGAGTTGACGTTCCAAACACGCTATCACTTTGTTTTCAGGTGTCACTTCTTCTAGTGCATGTCCAATGCTACGGTGGTGCGGTTGATTGTAAGCGGTGATTAAACGTGATAACATACCGATGATATATTTGAGAGTGTTGATGTATAAATATCTCCACATACGTTCTTTCAAGATTCTTTAAAAACGTTCCACAAAACTAGTTTTTGTTTCAGGATTTTCAGTCTGTATGGAACTAAAGTAAGTTTTTGTCCTTCCATAAGATCCTAAGGCACCACTGTGGTATATTTCCAGAAATGTGTGCCCTTTTTATCTTCTTTTTCATCGCTCACCATTCCTCGTAAAAGAGATCCAACAATCGATCCTAAGAAAGGAGAGGCAATTAATCCTATCAGCATGGATAGAAATCCTCCTTTTTCAACAAGCATTTTTATTTCTTTTGCCTATTTTCCTTTTCACCATTTGGCGAAGAGAGTTCCGGGGTTTTCTTAACCGCTGTTTCTGTATCATGGACGAAGTCAACTTTCCTTTTGAAACATTCAAACGACATTCACACAGGGAATTGATGATTTCCTTGGGTGCTTTTTGAATGATTTATTTTCGTGTCGGTGCATTGAATTTGGTCAGAACTGACAAAACATCCCAATGGTTAGCTAAAGAGGAGAGAGCCTTTTTGTGCCTATTTTGAGGATTTTTTTTTTTTTTTTCTTGGGACGATGAAAGTGGTATGAACTCCTTGGTGACATCCTTGTCTCCATTGATTATTGGCACATTGTATCAACTTCACTATGGTCAGCAGTTGACCATGATGTATTTTCAACGCACTAAATCGTATGAATTCTTCTTTGGATAAATCAAGGAAACATTTTAAGACACCTGTTCTGTCTTATGCTTCTGTATTAGGTGATTCCACTCTTTTTTAGCTGCACCAGCAGTCGTTAAAGCTGTACAAGACGTCTCGCTGGATAAGTGGAAGTACCTTTAGAAATAAGTTTCTACGTTTTCATCAAACTGGGAAACATTGGTCTTAAATCAGGTACCCCTCTTTCTGGCAGAAGATGTTTTTTTTCTCTTGGGACTTTTCTTCTTGGAGTTTTTTCTTCTTTTTGTGAGAGTGTGAACTTCGTTTCCATTTTTAGCTTCGGCATTTGGATCCCATTTTAGAAGTGAACGAAAAATGGCAACTTATAAATAACCGCTTCCATCACAATTCAAAATGAATAGTTTCTTGATTTGAATATTGATTCTTGGATCAGCCAGTTGTGACAATATACTTCATGTGTTTATTTTTTGTTTTTGAAAAACACGTTTTGCTTAATGTGGTATTTGACTGGTGCCTTGTAGCAATTGACGTGTAAGTCGTAAACCATTGTTACACGTTTTTGAGATCCGCATCTAACAAATGTGGACGAACTTGGCATACAGTGCACGAACAAATTTGGCAGGAGGATGAGGTTGAAAGGATGTCATGTTGAATACTATTAAAATGAATAAATGGTACGATATTTGTCTAAAGGTTTTTTTTTTCTTCAGACAGACGCCAAGGTGACGTGTAAATGACAGGACCTCCTTCTTAACACTGATTGTAAAACGAACTGGTACGAATTCTCGAATAGTTTAGAAGTAGTAGATTTAATATCAATAAGTAAATGCGCATGTGGTTTTCGAATGGCATCGTCATACGCATAATTCAGCGAATGTGTTCCTAACTGTTTTGCTAACACGTGCACTTGAGATTTGTTTCTTGGACTTTTAAACAAGAGCACATTATGGGCATTGAGACTTATGGTGCAATGTGCTTTACATTGTTGAAATAAATTTTGTGTAAGGGAAATAATACTAGCATTACGATGATGTCCTTTTTTGTGTAAACCAAAGTTTAATTTCTTCTTACGTCTTCTCCTGACATTTGATCGAAGATGGCAAGGTGAGTTTGACTAGCGTCAAACAATATCCCGTCGTCGTCGCGAGGAATGCCTTCTACAAACGAAGTGGATTCTCCTTGATTTTCTTGGAGTAATGTGTAAACCGACTGCCACTCTTTGTAACACCAATACTTTGTGGAGGACGATCGAAAAATTACGATTTGTGTTCGATCAAACGTTTGACAAATTCGGTTTTGTCTGGACCACTGGTCCCAACAATCAACACGTTAAAGGTATGGCGAAGATACATTTCGTCATTTACTGTGAGAACGGAGGATGCAGACATAAAAATGGTATTTAGAATTCTGAGATTAGCATCAACGACATCAACGATATATTTTATACATACACTTAATGTTTTTCTCTTGTCATGGAAATTTACAACATCAATAAAAAGATATTTACATTTCAAAGTCAGTGTACAAAAATTAAAACACGAAAACAAATAAGGTATAACTGACTCAGTACGTCAATGAGGCGAAAAATTAAAACCACTGCAGCTGAATATAAACCAGTAAGTGTTCAGCATTCTCGATCTGAGTCACATTGAATCTACGTATCAGCTCCGGTGTTCTTCTATTCTATGTGGAATTGATTGATCTCTTCGGGAATGTCATTTCCTCATTCTTTTCTATTTGTACATTACTGCTTCTATTTCTACTACTTCAACAAACTTCGTGGACTTGTAGTGTTTCTTCCTCTATTTCAGGTTCTTCTTCTTCTATCACCACTGTTTCTTAAATAGTCTCTGGAGTCATTGTCCATTCGGTATTGGTTCTGTACTTGGAAAATGTCGATTTCGTATTATTTTACCAGAGCACGAAACAGTTCTACACCTACCCACATTTCTGGCAACAAGGTTGGTCTTGATTACACGTTTCAGCACACGTACTACATAAATGAAACACCAGTTTTTCTTCGCAATGATATAGAAAAATAGGATGGTATACATTTGTCGGGGTAACACTTTACATTGGATCAGTCCTTCGTAATAACCGATGTGTTCCACGTCAATATGCTGTGTCAGCATTTCTGGTTGTCCGGTTGGGAAATGAGCATATTTGCACGATCAAGGGATACAAGGAACACTCCCAAGTCTTACAAAAAACTCGTGGCATTCGTTGGTCCCCAAAACAAACGGTCGTGTGGATTCAAAGGTTAGATTTCCACCACATTTCGATCACTTGTTATCCCTTACTTTCTAAACTCGGGAGACTCTGGTATCTTTGCTCATACAGCTCTTCTATGGTGAAGTCTCAGAAATAACTTTATGTTTCGTTGAGAAAAGCACGTGGGGCATCCATGAATTAAACATCTCTGGAATTCGTCCACCGTATTGGTTTTTTTCTAAACCCTCACCTTCAACGGAAGGACTTCCAAATTTCTTGTATCCTCTATTTCTAGGATGTTGTATCCATTTTCCTTCACTATTACGTAAGTAACGGAGCCAACGCAAATCTTTGGTGGAATATCGACGGCTAACATAGAAATGGGATCGAGGCTAGTATGATGGTTAGTTTGCTCACGGGCATGAATATCTCTCTGCAGATTCAAATTAAACCAAAGTGTTTGCGATGGCAGAAGCTTCTTTCAAGTGGTCGATTCCTCCGTGATCCAGACATAATTGTCAAAATTGTCCACAACCTTGGCGTAAAATGTGTTAGTGACATATATAAAATAGTTTTATAAAATAATTTTTTTTTTTTTTTTTTTTCAGTGTTCCAAAGCTGAAGAAGCCTTATTTTTAAAATTAAATGCAACTTTCCAAAAGACAGAGATTGTTGGAATCTTGTGTAAGCGTATGTTTGTAAGCGTATGTTTGTAAGACTAATTTGTGTTTATAAGTACACTCTTACCCTTTTCGTGAAATGGTAGTTGCGTGCTATGTTGTAATTAAAAAGTGGCTGCTGGATAGTGGCATGTGTGATGGAAAGTAATCAAAACTCAGTTACTGAATTGTAAGGCGTACTTGGAATGTAGTTTTAAAAAAAATTTCAGCATTACAATTTCCATTCGTCCCAAGAAATGTTTAAACATGGAAACAGCCAATAAATATTTTAATATTTAATGCTTGTCCTCTGAGCAGATAACGTTTTCCTACATTTCTAGGGCAGTCTGGGGACATGATTAATCCTAACTTTAATTTTTCTTGTCCCAAGGGACACTCACGCATGTTCACTTATGGACAATTTTAACATTGGGCTTCCATTGGTCACATGAGTGGCGAACGTATATTAACCTACTGCGTAATGTTAATTCCCGTATGTCCCCAGAGAGGTTCAGACACCTACTCATGTTGGTCGATTAGACTTCAGTCTGAGTTCTTACATATTTCCACATGCGATTTCTTTGTTTCTTTGATTTTATAAGTTTTTTTTATTCCCTTTGCTGACTGATCGTGATGCACAGAGCAGCACGTCTACGAATGGATTTTACAACCATTTGCGTGATATGAGCGCGAATGTATGTATGGCTGATTTTGTGTATTTAGCACAGTAAATGAAGTAGCGTTCAGCATTATTCATACACAAGACGGATTCCAAACATATACTGTAAGTAATCAATACAATAGTACGTTACACATATTAAAACACATTTGTACGTGGCTCGTGGGAATAAATACATGGACAAATTCTAAACATTCGTGCAATATCATATATATATATATATATATATATATATATATATATATATGTGTGTGTGTGTGTGTGTGTGTGTGTGTGTGTGTGTGTGTGTGCCGTCAACATATACAGTTACAAATAATTTAAGATTTATTTATATCATGCATGAATCCTCGTGCATGCAAACACAAAAAGTAAGAGAATAACCATTGCTCTAGGGAGCTAAAATCCCTTAATAATTAAAAACAGCTATGATTGAAAAATATGGCAAAATCTGGTTTAAAACTAAAAAAAAAAAAAAAAAAATCAAACATTTTTCAGAAGCACACAGGCTTGACAAGTATAAGACTTCAGTAAAAGCTATTTGCAAAATTTAATAAAATCTTTTGAAAGATGCAGCTGTTTTTTTTCGTTATTATTATCCGTTTTGAAGTTAAAAATTGTGTCTAATCATAAATACAATCTTATCTTGAAAACGTTTTTGTTTGCCTTTGTCAAATATTTCCCACAGCTGGCTGTTTTTAAATTGCTGTTAGTTTCGAATTAATATCTAACCTAGATCTGTTTTTCGATTAAATGACCGCTCCCTCCTGTTGCGGTGATATAATGATTTTTGCGATGGGGGTGAATAGAACAGCCAATATTTTGATAGTATGGCGGACACTGTGATTGTATGTAGGACACGATAGCATAACAAGTTGGAATCATGCCGCAACCACCGCCAAGAAAGGTATGTAAATGACTTAAAATATTAAAGTTAGTCATTTGAAGTTTTACACAATCGGATTTTGTAATGAAATGACTGACTTTTAAATTTACAGGTGAAAGTGACGGCTGCCCTAAAGAATATACACAGCGAACAAGTGTCTAAAATACAAGCTAAACATCAACAAGAATGTGATCTGTTGGAAGACATCAGGTATATTTACTTGCACATACTATTAATTGCTATAGTTAATATTTAATTAGAATAGCTGTCATATTTTTCTGTCTCTTTATTTCAAACCAGCACTATCCGACTGCATGCTGCCTTCAACCGTGCCTACGTTAACTGTTGTAGTGCATCTGTTAGTTGAGCTTCGAGTCGTAAAAAGTTGTTGTTGTTATTGTTGTTGTCGTTGTGGGGCTTAACGCCATTTTTCAGCACACGATAGGCTATACATGGCGGCCAGTATTAATGGTGGAGGAAGAAACCGGGAAATCCCAGGAAAGAACCACCGACCCACGAGACGTAAAAAGTTAATATACTTCTAACTTTGTGTTTATTGTTATAGTAGCTAATCGAAAAGCTTGATGGAAAGAAGCATTTTCACAAACGGATCAAGTGCAAAAATATAGTATGAAAGTAGTAGTTTTCAAAGATATATTTTGTATTTGCATGCACTTAATATTCCAGATATATATATATCAAATTGGACAGTAAATCAGTTTGACCAAAGATACAGTAATTTAAGATACCAAAGATATCATAATTTAAGATACCAAAGATACCATAATTTAAGTTAGCATGGAGGACATTGAGACTGGAACATACAAACCTGGATTTTGAAGAACCAGAAATGGATAATTTGGTATATGGGGAAATGGGGAAAAAGAACAGTTCAAACTTCCATTTGGGAAACAGAGCAAGGCAAACTCATCAACTATGGAATAATGATGTTATTATATACAACCATCATTACCAGGCTTGTTGCATTGACAATGTCAACCAAAAATATATGTACCGTATTTATGGTATGTTTTTGGACATGGTTTGTTTTCAGACACCATTTTTTTTGGGCAAATATAATAATTAAATGCCTTGTAATTTTTCAGACGTTGCTCTGCTATAATTTTTTCTACAATTTATGTTTTCGGACACAATCTAAGAAGATCTGCTGCGTCGTTTTAAAGTAAAATTCACAGTGTGTTTGCCTTTGATTTAACTGATACAAAGTTCACTTCATTTGGTTGCCAATTATTTAATGTGATCACGAACTTCCATGGATTGGTTGTCAGTGTAGACATCGTTACACAAAAAACCACTTCAGGCAGGTGTGACAGTTATGGCTTTGATTTGAAACCATGACCCCTGCTTTATATCATTAATACATCAGAGAGTCAGTATGGATTAGTAAATTCATTGGCATCGTGCAACAAAATAAACCCCTTATCCCTGAGGCATTATGTACCACAGTTTAAATGTAGTTATTGTTCTACAGGTAATAAACCTCTTTGTAGATGATAAATATTGATTGTGGGTGCAACATGTTCGGTACATCTTGTGGTCTTTAAACGAAATCTAGATTGCTGCCTTTTATTTCCGAACACGCCTGTCAAAGAAATCCCACAAATTATCGTATGAACAATTATCACCTAGACACCCTGAAATCTCCAACATGCATCAAAACAATCTTTGAGCAGTCGATTGTTTCGAGTCGGCAGGCTCTACTCATTTTGAAGCTACCCTCGGCTAGGTGGGAAAAAAAAGAAGAGAGAACCACAACAAATAGATCACCTTTATTTTAAAAAATACCAACATATTAAAGACTCGTATATTGCAACTTGCTTGTTATTTTTACCCTTCCTAGGCATGCGTACAACACTCACCCCATATGGAGCCTCTTACCCTTGGTGCTCTAAGATTAGCCATCATACATGTACCGGTATTTCTACTCTAGATACTAAAATGTTTCTGTCATAAATATCTTCAGAATTATAATTCCAAATTTTTTTTATTTTGTTTGTATTAATATGTTAATTGCACAGACATAAAGCTTGCATGCATTTGTAAGGTAGATTTTATTATCACTGATTAGTAGAGGGTTAAGCTGTGGATTGCAAAATTATTAATATGGCGGTTCTTTTGGAAAATATGCACACAATCGTGGCTCTAATACATGTATGGCTGTGTTTTCTGGTGGATGGACATGTATCAAATAAACAAAATAGGCAAGTAATGCCTGTTTTTCATTCATTATCCTTTCCGTGGTGTTAGACAAAATACTTGTTTTACTTCATGGCAGCACGTCCTCATGTGAGCTAATGTTAACTTCATTACGGACGGGGGGTGGGTGGGTGGCTGGGGCACAAATTTATCTTCCCGTTTGTTTTCGGACACCTAATTAAAGAATTTAATATGTATTCGGCTGGCAAAAAAAGTAATTATTTTCGCCGTCCAAATACATGCTGTAAATACGGTATGCTGTATTTTATGGCTGTGATATGTGCACTCCACACCCCAGCCCTCGTGTCAGTTTCCAGATCAATGCAGTACATGGCACTAATGAAGATAAGCATGAGTACCACGAGTGAGCTGTGTGCTCAACATGAGCACATTCAATCAACCTATGTTTGTCAGAAATAAATAGCAGCAAGCAGTGGTCAGTGGACAAAAGGAAGAAGAATGTAATTTTCCATGAGCTATAATTTTGGCACTTGGCCAAATACTTGTTTAAATTGTATCAGGTACAATACCATCATAATGCTTTAAACGATGTGATGTTATTCGGGCAGTATTGTATAACAAGTGGTAATATCATGGTAAAAGTTTAGGATCTTGATAATATTACTCTTGGGAACACAACAATTGTGGCTATGATCACTTGGGAAGAGGACAAACTTGGAGTATATAGTAAAGAAAATAGGGCAAGAAAAATGAAGAACAACTGAAAAACAAAAATTTTCTGTAGTATAACTACTAGGGGATATAACAGTTCATATTGATATAGGCTACTATTACTATAAACATTAGGGAATAATGGATTTTGGTCAGTATTCAGGACAACTTAGACTGTACAACTGGGAAACAGAAAAATTCAGCCTGTGGAACATTAAAACTAAGACTATATCAGGAGATGTCCTGGGGAAAAGGACAACTCAGACCATGCCAGATTGGGATTACTTACAATATATTGCCACTGAGGACAGGATGCCTGAAACTTTGATCATTTAGGAAACTGGACAATTCAGACTATGGACAACTGGGGAACAATAACTGCATCAAATTTGGAACCCAGCCTTTGGACAGGACAACACAAATAGAGGAACAGGAACTTCAGACTCTGGACAAATGGGGAACTGGACAACTCTGCCTATTCACAACTGAGAAAAGACAACACAGACTCCATAGCCAGTTGTTACAGGACAACACAGAATATGGACAACTGGCAACAAGACAACACAGTCTTTATGGCAATTAGAGAACATGAAAATCAGACTTTGGACAGTAGGGGAACTGGACAACTCAGACTATTCATAATTGAGGACAGACAAATTTTATAACAGTTGGAGCATGGGATGCTTTAAACAAGGAACAGTGGGGCAACAGAACAACTATGACTATGAACAGCTGGTAATTGGACAACCCAAACTGTAGTATGGACAAATGGAAACATGACAACTGGGCATAGGGCAGCTTATAACAGAGATCAACTTAGTTGGCACCAATTTATCAAGAAAGATTTGAAAAAGTTACAAAGCCAGGGATTTTCCTTTGTTTTTTGTTTTTTTACAAAGACTACTGGTGTCTCCAAGTACTTATTTGTTTGAATGGTGACTTTTGTCAGTTGTGACCTTTAAAAAATTTAAAACTATTTAATGAATAGTGTCATTTAGGTATTTTGGATTTCTTTATCTGAACCGAACTTTTAGGTCAGATTGTAAAACTAAGCAATCTTTTTGGATTGGGAGTAAGGTCCATATTTTTTGCAAAATTGACCTGAGCAGATCGCTGAAAGCGTTTGTCACAATCCAGTTTGCCGTATAAAACCACCTGAAATGTCCTTTATCTCCGAGCTAGACTGCTCAGTTCAGTATTTAAGTGTGTTGTAGGTTGTCTTGGTTGTCCAAAAATGGAAAAAAAATATCTTGTCTCTTCCTTTTCCATGCCTCCTTTAGGCATTTATCACTGTGAATTAGATAGCAATGTGGCTTATTCTTCACATTTTATAGTGATTGACAGCTGCATTATTATTTGTTTCCATTATGGATTTTTTTTTACATATGCAGTGCATTGGTCATCTGCAAAGTCTCCCCAGTTGGATCCATTTTGATTGAAATGGACAATAATTTTATTCCCACTGTCCCCAACATGTTCCCTTGCAGTGGTTAATTATAACTAATTGTGTCATTATCTGTCACAGGCATAGTGGTTTTCTGTACATTTTCCCAAATTTTAAGAAGAATAACATTAGGGTGAAAGGGAGGTTTAAGGGAGGGGGAGCTGGTGCAAATGACTCATGCATTGTTTCTACAAGAAGAGCTGGTATAAACAGGGAAATCACACAAATATAAACAAGAAATGATACAGGAAATGACTAATATTGCACCATGAGCAGTCATAATTTGTCAAGAAAATCTGGTTGTCACAACAACGGTATTATTTATGTGAAAATTTTTTTTGTACTCAGCCATAAGAGAAGATGAAACAGGCAATAACATCCATGCTCACTATTTACATGCACATCAGGAAGTTTATGGATTGTTATAGCTAAGTCAGGCATGCACTTCAGTGTGGGTAGCTCTGGTTCTAAATAAATAGATATTTTTTTCTGATTCAGAATTAAAGCATTGTATTCTTTTCTTAGGAAATAAAAAGTAATGCCCCCTCCCATGATAAGAGAAATGTAAATGGTCACTTGGACTAATTTTTGAATTGTCAATTAGCGGTGAACTTAAGCTGTTTGTTTCATAGAAATCTACAATTAAATAAGTGCAGCTGATTATTGTGAAATTCACTGATAATTTAAAAAAAATAAATACTTTTAACACATTATTGCCTATATCATGCAGAGGAAATGGGAGCCTTTCCCATGGGTACAGAGAGGCACCCAGCCCTGGCTGGCATGGGTGGGTATTGAACCCACAATCCTTGGATTGAAAATCTGATGCTCTACTGAGTCACCATGGCATCCAGCTTACACTAAATCCTGTTAGGAAGAGTGCCATAAAGCACTGTAACTGACCTCAGATTATTCCTGTTCAAGAGAAAGTGAGTCATTTGATTTCAGTTTCAAGACAGCTTTAGTTGAAGAGAAAAAAAACTCACCTCAGCTTATGGGTAGTCTTAGGTTCATGTTCATGGCCAAAATTTTTAAAAATGCAGAATCTTTGTCCAAAAAAAAAGGAAAAAGAAAAAATACAACAAAATAAACATGCATTTTCATTTGTTGGTATGGTAATGTAACACTAAGCAAAAAGTACACTTCTGCCATGCTGTCTGTCCATATTTGCATGGACTTGATTATTTGTACATATTTTATGCAAAAGACACTTGCACATCATGAATCATCTAGAAACAGTGAGCACTAAACCCATCTTACTCCAAACATCAACATTTGGAGTTCCCATCTTTAATAACATTATCTATGCAAATTAATCATTGTTTGGTGAATAGCTGTAGGGTAGAGTCCTAGAAAATAATGATTGTTATGTTCCGGGCTATCCAGGCTTCATGGTACATGATGTGGTGTCTATTCTAGGATGCACAATTGTTGGATTTGTTCTAATTTATACAAAGAAAAAAAGTGAATCAACTGATTGTGTGAAAATTTACCCAGTGTAATGTCAAGCTCTACCGTTATATTTTCATTAAATTCATCTTATATTCAGAAAATTCGCATAATTTGCAACTTTTGTGATTTTTAGAGTGACATGTTACTGTGCCTAATGTTTAAAAGCTACGTTTTAATGTGCTTGATTTCAGTCTCTTGGCACTAAAGGGACTTGGATTACTACTGAATATACTCACTTATAAGTCGAGTCAAACTGCAAACAAAAAAGTTCCTGATCTGCCATAGCATAATGCATCTGCAGTCCAGGGTATATGTTGTTTGTTTAGCTTATTACTTCTTTCAATCTGCACTTACTCAGAGCTGCTGGTGCATTATGTGATGGCAGATCTGGGTCTATGCAGTTTGCAGTTGGACTCAACTTATAAGCAAGTACAGACGGTATGTGGATTAAAGTCCATACTAAAAAATAAATAGATCTGTTAGGCATAGATAAATGTTCATGTTTAGCTGACCTTTGGAATTCCTGGTCATCTTACTTTATGCAACCTTTATAAGGTATTACTTTTCTAAAAATGATATGTTCCTATTCATATTTGTCACTTTCATAAATGTGAAAGTTAAGTTGTGATCGGATTGGTAAATCAAAAGGTCATCAGAATATGACTTCATATAAGATCCTCCTTAAGATCTTCATTATGTCAAATAGTTTGATTTTAATCTGGTTGTTGAATGTTTGCCATTATGGCTCTGTGTAGATGTTTTATGATCTAGTTATTTGCACCTTTGTTTAGCATACATGAAACAACTGTTACTTTATATAAAACCATACCAAAACACAAACAGTTTCAGGTTATTTAAAACTTTCATATTGATCTGACAGTCCAGGACTGAGAAAAATCATGCAAAGCTTGCACTGGAATTTACCAAGTGGTTACCAACATTGGGCACAAAGTATCGATTAGGCTTGCATTATAGTGTGTGTGTGTGTGTTTGTGTGTGTGTTTTAGAGTTATTTAACTGCATATCAGCACACTCCTTGGCACATGTATATAGTTCCGAGTAAGTTTATGTGTCCCTGGCAAGTCAGGTCACCAGTATTTGGTCCACACTAGCCATTTGTTTGTTGTTGTTTCTGTGTTTTGTTAGAAAAGTGCTGCACAATGGAATTATCTAATCTGGATCTTTCTCTGATTTCACTTGCATCATTATCCATTATCTTTCTGTATTTTACTTAAAAATTCCAGCTTTCTCCTAATTATTTGTCTTTTTAAAACAATTAAGTAAATAAATTCTGAATTGTATATTTCTGGAAGTTTCTTCTTTCATAAATCCTCTTTCATTATAAATTCAGTCTCAGAAATACATAACAATAACGGTTGACAGAGACTTTTCACTGTAACTTGTCAGCTAACGAGGTAAATCTTTAAATTTTAAATTTACTAAATGTATTATTTTAATTGAAATTACTAGCCCTTTTAATATATTTGATCACCTTTGGTGATTACTAGTGCCCACATACAGTCACAAAAAATGTATTCAGGAACAAGGCTGTCATTTTGTTACGCTTAAAGAGCATTTGCATTTTGTAGCAACTCGTGAGGTGATATTATTTGTGTAGCTATTCATATACGGGTCAGGCAAAATAATGATCACTCCCAGTGGGTGATGTCTGCTCTTGTTTGGACTCAAAATATCGTGATAAAAACATACTGGTAAGAGAGGGGTCTGGACTCCTAAGTGATGTTAAAAATATCAGTTCTGATTTTTATCCGGATGGGACAAGTGTAACTGAAATCAGCAGAATATCTAAAGGCTACAGAGTACCTTTCCCAATGTGAATAAATATTTTGTGGTGTGTGGTTAGGTGGAAAATACCTTGTATACTTGATGTTAAGTCAAGTCCAGCTGCAATCTGTGCAGACCCAGATCCGCCATCACATAATGCACTGGCAGATCTGGGTCTGTGCAGTTTGTTAGGAACAATCAGTTGAACAAACAACATAGTTCTCAATCTGCAGGCACATTATGCTATGGCAGATCACGATCTTTGTTATTTGCAGTTTGCCTTGACTTATAAGTGAGTATATATGGTAGGTGAAAAAAGGGGCAGGTCTCCCTTGGTGACTGAAAGGGATTACAGCCAGTTGCAAATGCTGGTGAAAGGAAACAGATGAATACATTGAGTGACATAACTGCCAAATTCAATGAAAATGATAAATTCCTTTTGCTTGATCTAGTTCAACATCATTTACACAGCTATGAATTTAAACACCATGTTGCTAGGAAGAAAGTTGTGATAAGGGAGATAAATGGCACACAACATATGGTATGGTCTCATGAGAAAATTAGATGGGTAGTATCAGCATTCAGTGGGACAGTGTTATTTTCAGATGAAAGATAATCATTGGAAATGATGAACCTATTTATATTTGGAGAAATAGTAGTGAAGTTCGGATTTGGTTCCCTCCAGGCACAGTCGGAAATGTCAAGTTATGATATGGTGATACATTGGGATGCATGGCACAGTATATAAATGGAAACAAGTGGCCAGAAATACCACAAGATTCTGGATACCAGTTTATGGCCTATTCTGGCTGGACATTTCCAGACAATTGGTATTTAATTCAGGACAAAAATGCAGTAGTTCATCGCATTCAAATCTTATTTTAATACAACAAGAAATAATATAAAACGCATCAGCTGGCCAGTACAATCACCTGATATTAGCATATAGAAAAATATCTGGTTGTTTATTAAATGTTGACTTCATTCAGTATAGTCCAGTGGTGATTTGTTTTGCAAGATTTAGTACATATGGATGGACATTTCCCAGAGCTATAGCAAAAGTCTGTATAAATTTATCCCCTGAAAACTAATGCAAGTAATAAGACTGAAAGGGCACCTGACAAAAGTATTATTGTAAATTCTGTTATACTTTTGATTACTCTGTTTCCCTTTTGAAACCTTAGATTACCATAATGAAAGTCAACTTTACTTTTCATTTTAAAAAAATGGTGGTCAGTTTACTGTATACCTAAAATGGTGGTCATTTTACTGTATACCTCTTGTAAGTGACTGCAGATCACATTTACTTGTTACATTTACAAATTCCCATTTACCTTCCAGTGGTAGGGCAATCTCTCTCTCTCTCTCTCTCTCTCTCTCTCTCTCTCTCTCTCTCACACACACACACACACACACACACACACACACACACAGAGCTAGGAATATAGGTCATGTGCTTTTTTACATTGATTTAAGATATTACTGTGTAACCTTGAATAAGAGAGATAAAAAGAAGCAGTTTGGTTTAAAAGGTCAGATGTTCTTACTACTTACAATTTTGCTGTCAGAGATCTGTTTAGTTATACTGTTCTAATGTTTTCCTATGGAAAACTTGTTACAGTGTCATATGCATTGTGCAGATGTAGTGTTTTGCAACTTCTAAAATGTTTTAAGATGAAGAGTTTCACTTTTTGGGGTGTGATAAAAGGTTAAACTGTGTTAAACAGTCATCACGATTTGATTTGCTTATTAGAAAAGGAAGTTAAAGAGATGGCAGCAGTGGGAATGCATGTTACAGGTATTATGCAGGAAATGGATGTTATTATCCTGGGAATGGTTTGGATTCATTCACGTTTTTTTTTTTGTTTTGGCATAGAACCACTTGTCTTTTTTTTAGTGTTGGGCAATTGGAGTAAAGTGCCTTAGCCAAGGACACACCATTGTAATCGACCCAGGCTGGTCCAACAGTAGTATTTGAACCAGCACCCTTTTGTTTGTGAGTCTGACATGTTGACCACTGCCACCATAGATCATGTGATATCCTGGAAAAGGCTATGTGTCACATTTCCCACTTTAATCATAAATGTCACTTTTTCCAGGACCTGAAACAAAATCTGCGAATGAGCAATGCCATCTCACCTCTGTCCTTAAGCTATTTCTATGTATATTTAGAACATATTTTAACTCCAAAACCTTTCAAGCTATTTCTGTCTTCATTTTAGTATCTTTTTCAACTCCAAATCTTTCAAACTATTTCTTTGTGCATTTACCGGTAGTACACATTTCAACTCCAAACCTTTCACGCTGTTTCTGTCTTCACATAGTATCTTTTTCAACTTCAAACCTTTCAGGCTATTTCTATGTACAGTTAATACACATTTCAACTCCAGAACCTGTCAGGTTATTTCTATTTACATTTAGCACCCATTTCTACTCAAGAACCCTTTAAGCTTTTTGTACACATTTCAGACTAGTAGTCTGTAATTGGGGTGTGGTGTGTGGTGTGTGCCCCTCTGTTAATTGATTTGGCGATCATTATCTAGAGGATGACCTCCCTCAATGTTAATGCCCAGTGTGAGTCGATAGATAGAACATTGACAGAGAACTGAGCGAGACTATTGAGAAGAAATAAACAAATATGAGCCCCCTTAAACAATAAAAATAAAATAAATTTTTAATTAATTAATACATAAACTAAAATTGCAATTTCAGTCCTACAGATTTAGATTAATGGAATTTAATAGCAGTGTTCAGTTTACGGATTCATTCATCATAGTAACGAGTGGTGAAAAGAGTACAGTGGCCACACCCGATTTGCATCACCTAGCGTCGTTACTATATTGACTTTGTATATTCCATGTCTAGCATGTATGCTTGGTTCTTCCTCTGACCCTTTTATTCCGAACTCTCTATTTTTGGACTTCTTGGACTGTGTTCATTGGGTTCTCGGGGAGGGATATAGAAAGCTGTTCCCTTAAATGACAAGATTACGACTAAAGCTCTATATTTATCACCATCTATCTGTATATATAAATTCTCTCACGTTACTCAGAAGCATAATTAGCTATCCACACTGCATAAATTCTGACATAAGATGACCTTAACGATTAACGGGCCTTACAAATTTTCTGTATTTGAGGTAAGGTACCATCGTTATCTCTAGTTACAAATGACTTTTGCAATATACATCCAAGTCTGACCTTAATTAAACAGTTCATCACCCTCACTCCATGCAGCAAGTGACTAGAAATTAACACGTACGCTGTATACAAATAATGTTGCCATATATATCAGCATATGCTACTATATGTCTTCTTACATCTAGCTTGTCAGTTCCATTCAATAAGATAAATGCATAAGATTCACTAAATTCTAGACAGAGGTAATTACTTCATATAACCATAAGAAATTCTACACATTTGAATATTTGGGTTAATTCATAAATCCCTATGAAATACTACACATTTGAATATGTGGATTACATGCAGTCCGTCAATTCTATCAATTAACTAATAACTGTAAAATTAAAGAAATAAATTGCATAACAACTCTAGCATATCAACAGATTTCTATGAAATTGAATAAATGACACATAGTATGGATCATAGTCATATCAAACACATTTGCACAGCAAAACAGAAAATTACATGGAAACTAAATTTGCATACCTTAATGCTGTTTCTTTTCCACACAATCATGTGTCCTAGCACTATAGCCTGTCTTTTCCTTTCAAGACAGCTATCTGGCCTCTTTACTTGTTAATGAGGGAAAACTCAAACTTAGGTTTTCCACTGGAGTCGAACTCGCCTCTCTCAGGAAAATTTCTGACTAAATAATTTTAACTAAGGTCGGTAAATTTAAACTCCCATAACTTCCAAAGCGTATGCCTTAATTTTAACTGTCCAATCGAAAGCAACTGTTCTTAAATTTTCCCCAAAATAATCATGTCTTTCATCAGATTTTGACAGCCTAGAATACGATGCAATCAACTTTCCTTTTTAAGATCAATTATTTGACATGAAGTTCTCTACCGCGGTTATGGCTGGTAACCCAACTGTACTTTCCCATGATAGTGTTACGGTCAATTCTACTGAACCTTAATGCAGGTCCTTTTATATTTCAGAGCTGAAATAAGGGAAATGTCAAAGTGACCTTTCTCAAAGACTTTTCAGGCTTGACTATGATAAAATTTTAATGCACAATTTATTCAACTTGAAGATTCAGTACTTCTTCAAAATTCAACACATTACATAGTCCACATTTGCTTTTTGCTATAAACAATTCTTCTTTTCCTTTTTCTAATAATTCCTGGTATTTATTTTTTTGATTTTGCCAATATATCAATCCATCCACACTTTTTTTTTTCAGGACAAAGCCTCAAACTCATTTAAGACATCTGTAAAATTTTATTAGAGAATTTTTTGGAGATGTACTTTTTCATATTCACCATTCTGCATTGACAAAATATTTGTTTACCGTTGATCGGTCATCTGTAATGTACACTTTTGTTTCCAGAGGTAAAACCCAAATGGTCAAGATGTACCTATGAAACTGTATACACATATTAGCCTCATAGCCAAGGTGTGTCTTTTATTATGACATTGTATACACATGTTAGCCTGATGGCCGACCTGTGTCTTTTATTTTGACACTGCATACACATAATAGCCTAATGGCCGACCTGTGTCTTTTATTTTGACACTGCATACACATGATAGCCTCATGTCCAAAATGAGTCTTTATTATGACACTGTATACACATATTAGCCTAATGGCCAAACTGTGTCTTTTATTATGAAACTATACACATATTAGCCTCATGGCCAATGGTGCCTTGTGCTTTCAAAATTATTTAGTTTCAGTACATTTAATGTTTGTAAAAGTTTGGCATACTTATTAGATAAGTGCTATAAATGAGCTATTTGCCTTTTGCAACTCTTCACTTGCAATATTTGAAACATTTTTATCCATTTGCTCATCCATCCGTCATCACATTTTATTTTGATGGTTACATTTTCAAAACCAGTGAAATCTGGTACAGATATTAAGCTGTTGTTGTAGATGTGTTTTTTGCTATTCACAATGTTTCAGTTATAATAATTTAAATGTTATCATCCAATTATCAGTTCTGCCATCTGTCCATCATCCACACTATAATTTCTGGGGCTTATCTCATGACTTGCCCACCAGTTCTCAGTGTACTTTGCAGATATGAAATTTTGTACATTTGAAATCCTCAACAGATCTTTCTGTCTCCTTGCAGACATTGGCATGTGCATATTGATGACTTGGTCTTCTTGTATTTATTTAAATTAACATCACAGAAACCTGATATTTAAACAAAAATATGGATTTTTAAAGGTTCTGATATGAATTGATTTTGTTTTGTCAGTTTTGTTTCATTACATGCCATAGTCAAACAGGTGCTTACCTTTAAATTTTCAGCATACTATGTATTCATTAAAACATGACTACTGAGGATGTTCCAGAAACTAAGGTGGCTACCAGTGACATCAGCACGCTAATCAATGTCAGCAGGTGCTTTAAATCTCAGATTGCATGGTGTGCTTTCTATACTTGCTAATAAGACAAGTCCAACCGCAAACTGCATAGATCCAGATCTGTCAGCACATAATGTGCTGACAGATCTGGATCTGTAGAATTTCTTAGGAGTAATCAGTAGAACAAACAACATAGACCCTGATCTGCAGGCACAGTATGCTACAGCAGTTTAGGATCTTTGTTGTTTGCAGCTGGAATGGACTTATAAGTGAGTATATACGGTATATGCACAATACGTTCAAGCTGTAGCATGGTGTGCATTCTGTGAGTATATGCATGATACATTCAAGCCCTAAATTCAAATTATTTTTCTGTTTAAATTGGATGGATTGATGTGACTGACAGGCTAACATGCCTCACAGTACTAAATTACTGAACTTAGCACACATTTGTATAATTGAATAAACCCAATGGAATGGGATTAATTTCCTTCTGACCATATGCAGCAAGCTTTAGCTTTTGTTGTTTTGTATATTGTACAAATTATCATTTTGTGGTAAAGCAGATAATAGGAGAACAATTGGAGGCCATCATTAATTATTTATAGGTTATCTTTTTTGAGGTGGATCAGAGCATCTGTTGTTTGAGTCTGCAGAATGTTGGCTTTCCTTCAGATTGACTTCTGTTTATATTTTCTTTGGTACCAGAATAAAAGAAATCATGTTCTTTCAGCTGTTTGGACAAGTTTCTTTCTATTTGTGAACAGTGGTGGAAACTAAAGAATCTTTCATTGGTTTTATATCGTATTAATTGGAAGGTTTGGTTATACCTCTTAAGGTTTGTGTTGTGTAGTTAACACAAGTAGTGATGGACAAAGAATGTTTCTTTGTAATTGGTTTTAAACCAGTCAGCAAGGTGTTGTCTATTTTTAACAAAGTGGTCTTATAACTCTGTAGGTGTAAACATCAGTATCTACTTCTTAAATCTTGCTTTCACGTCCAGTGTCCTACTAACTCAGCTACCCCGTCTCCTTCATGATCAGTCAGTGCAAGTCTAGAAGGGTGCTAGGGCAATTCGGAGCAGGACAATTCGGCGCGGACAATTCGGAGCGGACAAATGGGAGCAGGATATTTAAAACATATCTATTTGAAATTTAAACGCATTTTTTTTATTAATCATGTTTAATAGAACTATAATACCGTATAAAGTAAAGTTTATTTAGCTTACTACAAAAAAAAGTCATAGCAAATACCAGCCACTCTTGCACAAAATCACATTTTTAAAATGTTACCAGTATACTAAATGTTAATCCATTTGAACATGTTAAAATTACAATTATTATTTCTTATTATTTGTAATATTTGGTCTTACATAGAAGAAATATAGGCTAAGTACTCAGAAAACTATTTTAAAAATGATGTTTTTTGTTATTTACATCTTTCACAGAGTGCATGTCGGCGCGCTTTTGCTCCGAATTGTCCGCTCCGAATTACCCGTTTTTTGGTCCCGAATTGTCCGCTCCGAATTGCCCTGCGCCGAATTGTCCGCGCCGAATTGTCTGCGCCGAATTGTCCAGCACCGAATTGTCTGGTTACCGTCAAGAAGTGGGGTTTCATGCATAGGTTACCATTCCTTATACTTTGAGATTGGGCCATGGGCTGTAATATCAGTATGTAATTTTCTCTCTTATAATTTTCCAAGACTCCACTCCATTCTATTCTACATCTACATAGATTCTGTGTACTTTGCAGGGTTTTGGTGGGGGTGGGGGGTGAGGGGTGGGGTGGGGACCAGCAGGTGAAATTGTCCTGTGCTTACCAGGACTGATGATTAAAGTAGCTTTTACTAGTACTCAGGTTCAGTGAAATTTATCTTTATAAAAGATGCAGTAAAGTACCCCACTTTGATTGCACAGAATGTTTTGGTTATGTTGCATACAGTGCCATCTAGTGTGCAAAATAGTTGTATTTTCTCAGATGTTAACACTAATTGTCAGTGTAAATATTGACTATCTCTCCATAATGACCATCATGTTTTGGTCTTTCTAATATAGTTTTGCCTGTATATGGTGACACCTGCATAACAAGACCAGTGATGGTTATTTTTCAGTCCTGTGTAAGTCATATATGTTATGTTGATGCCATGCTTTGCATGCAGTCAGGATATTTTTTTAACTATGGTTAGCATTTATTATTGCATTAAAATATATCAGTTTGGTTTTGATGCTGATCAAATTGATATTCAGGGTCTAAGATGAATTTTGGTCAGTCATCAGATCTCCTTATTTTGTTATCATATTTAATACACTGGTTATAATTGATGACACATACACTGAATATAATTGATGACTTGCATACCCTGGTTATAATTGATGACTTACACTGGATGTAATTGATGACTTGCATTCACTGGTTATAATTGACGACTTACACTGGTTATAATTGATAACTGTCTTTCACTGGATATAATTGATGACTTGAACACACTGGTTATAATTGATGACTTACAGCATGAACTTTTATTCCTTTTATTATCATTTAAATATTCTGTATCCATCCAGTATGGTAATGATTAAGGTAGAGAACAAATCTCCTGATGACAGTGGTAGAGAGGCGTATTATAATCATTGTTGTATAAATGTTGAAAAACCCTACAGCATAATATTTATGCCGGTTGCAGAATTGTCAATAATATTGAAGGAAAGCAGTGAAATAATTGCATTTAATTCACAGTTACATTTTCATGTTTAAACAACTAATTATCAGTAAGGGTCATACTCCTACATTACTGCATGCATGGTAATGTTAATGTATCTATTACAGTTGAACATTTATTTTTGTAAACCTTGAATACTTACTAGTAGTTACTAATATCAGTCAAGTTTATTAATATCAGTCAAGTTTACTAATATCAGTAAAGTTTACTAATATCAGTAAAGTTTACTATTTTCATTGTCTGAGGTTTAGTAAGAACTGGCTAAGAGAAATTTTCTGCTGAAACCTATAGATGGTAAGTCATGTGTAAGGAAGTAAATAATTATGTCATCAATTACAGCAGGAAAGCAGTGAAATAATTATTGCATCCTGCAAATAATGAAAGAGTCTAATTTTTGTCATTTGGCTGTTGGAATTAAATTCTTCCTTTATATTTGGTTTTGTTGATTTTCTGAATTAGTAGTGTGATAAATTAAAGCTCTATTTGAATTTATTTACGTATAATTCCATTTCATTCACTATTACATATTCAGTATTACATGTACAAACAACAGTAATTGTCAACAAGGGTCATACACCTATGTGTCATGGTCATTCACTAATATGTCCTGAAATTTTCTGGATCATGGGTTGCCCTGAATTTCAGACATGCTTCAGGAGGATTATCCATGGCCTAGCCAGAACCAGCTGAAACAATCAGTAAAATAAAGACATCAGGCAAACCCTGTTGTTGACAGCACATTGTGAATATAGGGTATAATGTCAGCTATATCCAAATTATGTTTATTCTTGACCTTGTTCATAAAAGCAGACAAATTCAAACAAAATAACCGTTAACTATAGAGCAAGGTATAAAATTAAGAAATGAGGATTAAGTATAGTGCAGAGAATAAAATCTTGGAAACTTGGTCTGAATGGCCCTGATAGATTAATATAATCTTTGCATCATAGTATTAATTTGAATAAGAACATGAACATAATGTATGAAATGATTACCTTCAGACTAAAGAACAAAAATAATGAATTCCATTCTATTCGTAGATGGAAATGAAATACACAACTCTCTTCTCATATTTATACTTTACCTTATGTTTCAGAGGGGTTGCAGTCAGTGTCTTTAGCTCTACTATGATTTTGTAGAGCTGGTGTCTTGTTTTCTCTTCGTTTTAAAAAATACACCCATCATAGGGTACAGTGTATCATATTATGATGTTATCCATCTATCCATCCATCTGCTGCTAAATGTAATTTTGTTTCTGCAGAGGTCATGGTCTTTATTACAGAGAAGAGAAAATGGGTTACACACAATAAGTTCTCCATTATCTACAATTACCAAACTCGGGATATACCAAACAGATGGCTTACACATCGGTAAGAAGACCTATTGATTTTGGGTTAAATATGGGGTAAGGAAGAACCTTATTGAGTGGCTTTTAAAAGGTCAAATGTCAAGGTCACTGTCTCTGAAGGATTAAAGATGTTTTCCACACAATAACATGGCTTATGTAAGGAAGACACCTATTGATTTTGTGGTCAAAAAGTCAGAGGTCAGGTTTTCTGTGCCTTGAAGAAGAAAAATAGTTTCTGCCCAAGTAGGTTATTTCTGGTCACAGACCTGGACCAAGCTTTGTGGGTTATAATGTGCCATTTATGGTACTTTTTGTTTGCATATTAAATGGTAGACCAACATTATTTTCCGTATGGGCCACCATTATGTTGTACCCATGAGTGCTGTCCTGATATGTAGTGTGTGATGTCATGCCATTTTTTTATAACAGTTATTAGAAGCTAGTTCCTATCGACTGTATCCCTTATCTGAATTATTGACCCACATTTAAAAAAAACCTCAACTTTTTTCCCATCTATCTTTCCTGTCTGGCTGGCTCTTCCTTTTTCCCTGTGCTATCATATTGATCAAATCCACTTACATGACTCTTGCATATAAAAACCACCTTTATATAAAGACTGGTTGCTATATACAGGTTTGTCTATACATGTAAGAGTAGCTACTATGTCTAGGCTCCACCCCCCCTTTTCAGTACATGTGTGATTTTGCATTCACGAGCTGACACATGTGAAGTACCAAGTGAGTGATATAGATCCACTTGGACCACTTGTTTACACTAGCATGTGTCTTTGGTGACTAAAATCCAAGTCCTGTGATAACTGTTGTCTCCTAATAGATTAATATTCTTTGTAACGAGGAATTTAATGAATGTAGCAGTTATTTAAATAAAGTAGGTACATGTACATGTATAAGGAAAGTGAAAGTGAAAGTCCTGGAGACTTGGTACAAGTGTTCTTCATTCAGAGGGACAGGAAGGTTTCATGAAATTGGTAAACTGTGGACAGTTTATTTCATATAGTTTGTTTCATTCTGTTAATGTCCTGTATCATTAGTTTGAATCTATTTTGTGGGACACTATAGCCAGAGAAAATATTGTATTGACCAACTCAGCTGACAATCATTGTGTCTGTCTTTATATCTACCCATCTGTTTTGAGTGAAGGCTTCAAACTTTGGTATCTTGAAATGGTTATGTTTGCCAATATGATATGTTGGTAAAATGGCTAAAGGTAATGATTTCTCATGAAAGAGTCTTTGAATAAAACCTTTTATTTTCTTTTTGAGATAATATAAAAATATAGGATGAAGAAACAAGAACATTATTATTTCCTTACATAAGTTTTATCTTAGTATGATGGTAAATTCCAGTGCAAGTTTTATTAATTAGAAGTAAATAGGTAATGGCCAGTACATTTTGTATCTTAGACTGGTGGAATTAATGTCAGATGGCTCACAAAAGACAATGTGGAGTGGGCATTGGATTAGGTTTTCTGGTATGTATGTATGTATGTATGCATGTACGTAGGTAGGTAACAGGGTTTGATGGCATGGCAACACAATAATGGTGACATAGTCCTGAGTGAAAGTTTAGTTTTTAAAATGTAAAGATAAAAATGTGCACAAACAACTTATTCTATGTTCCAGAGCCTGCAGGGGGAGTATAGGTATAGGATATTTACATTCCTAATTAGGGCTATTAGTCAAGGGTTAGAAGACAATGCAGGATAATAAGATTATGGCAATGTTGAAATCTTTTGTGGATATTAAATGTTGCTGAATGTGTTACAGAAGTGGTTTGTCTGTATGACCCATGAACCTAAGTTTTCTTAATTTAAACATAAGCTTTAAATACTCTCAGGTGCTATAGGAATGACTTTGACTTGAAATATATGTATATTTTTATATCTTTTTTAAAAAATTGGTGGCATCAGAATAATTTATTCAAAGAATTTTCTTTTACAAAATGTAGGATAAATCACATGTGAGTAATGTAAAAATTTCTTAGACATCCAGGGTAAAAATAACGAAGCTGAATGAAAGAAAATGTCAATCTTTTCATACAATGTGGACCAAATAAGATATTTTTGATAGATTTTGCAAAACTTAATAAAAACTGTCTTTCTAAGAACAAAAAACTCGCGTGGTAAATGCAGTACATGTGCTATGAAACCTAATTGATAGTATGCCTATCTACAGTCATGTAAATAAACCGATATTGAAGTTTTCTTCCTGTTTTGGCAATTTTTTTATCTTTGCATTTTAGAACTTGACTTTTAAGAGTAGAACTTGACTTTTAATTGGCACTGTATATCCAGTATTTTTTCTGATGTATCAGTAAACCACACACACACAAACACACACACACACACACACACACACATAATTAGAGTGTTAAAAGTGATTTTGGGGGGTTTAAATGTCTTTAACATGTATGTCTTACTTTCCACTGTGTCTAGATTAGAGGGAGATTGATGGTGCTGTTATGGCAGGGTTGGGAGGGTACTTTAACATGGTTCAGAAAAATTTGTTGTTTTACATTGCACAGGTGATAAAAATTTTTTTGAACCAGTTGGTTTTGGAAAATTTACTCGTCCCACCTTCCTTGTAATGTGTCCCAAAATTTCAAATCTCTTTCCTAGGCTGGACAGGATGTATGCATTTTAATCCACTTTGATTTCTTCAAAGGGCTTAAATTTTAGTTATCATCAGGGTAGATTATATACACTTTTTCTTGCTCAGATATGGTAGCATCGGTATTTTGTCGGCAGGAATAGAAAAAAATTTTTCCAACTTATTCTTGCAACACATCATCACTTTACAGAGGAAAGTCTTTTGCCCTGAGCACTTGTCAAGGACAAGCGCCTTGGAAAATTGTACTTGTCCAACTTTGTAATTGCATAGTCTGGGATGTCTGACAGTGGAGTTGATCAGCTCTGCATTAACAAAAGTTTACATTTTTCTTTTTACTATTGATTTGCCATTGTGGACAGTAAATTGGTATTGTACTGATTTTAGTTTAAGAGTCAATCTAATAATTTGCTATATTTCTCTTGCAGGACATTTACCAGACAGAGGTCCATCATTGAAAAGGAATATGCTCAGGTTTGTTCAAACATTATTGTACTTCCAACTTAACATCATACTTTTGAACATTTTGGATACTAGCTAGCCTTTAACCTGGTAAAGTATTCAGGGGTGGCTGGGGTGGTGTTGGTGCTAAAAAAAAAGAGATAAAACTTAGCAAAAACCTTCTAGGTTAAAATATTTCCCAGCAAAGGTTTGGATAATTAAGCATTGATCACCATAGTTATATTGTAATAATTTATGTATATGTAAACAGCAAAGACCTAGATCTGCCATCACATACAGTATTTCTTCCATGATAGGATCAGGGGCCAGCCTAATATATCTGTGAAGAGGAGCAGTTATTTTCAGCCAGTGATAAACCTTCTAAAATTTTCTTAAACTTTGTATAAAAAAAAAAGGGGTGGTGGGGGTGGTGCATAGCATTCACTATATATGTTAATAATGTGTATACCGATCTGGGTCTTTGCTTTGTTAATAATACATTATTTCCCTGACCCGACTGACCTTACATATTTCTGAAATTTCAGCTCAGATTCTGCATGCTCGTGATTTGTAAACTGTTGTAGGATAATTGCATGAATGTGCATGTTGAAATGAGCTGGCAATTTGGAGGCTTAAAATTAATATGCTAATATTAAATTAACCATATGACAATTTGGATACTCAGGTTGAAAAGTTTTCTGAAAGCAGGGCCCGATCTCACAGTATGTTATGTATTGACTGATCAGGGTGTATGGTGTTCACATTTGGTTACTTATAAGTTTTATCCCTGCATTGGTGCCCGCTCAATATGGCAATCACTTGGGTTTCTGTGTGCATGTACATATGCATCCATCTGTCTATCCACACCCTCAAAAGATGTTTGATCAAATCATTATGTTAAAGATTTTGCTTTCTAGCTTAATTAAAGGCAAGCTAGGTAAAAAAGTGAAACACTTTTAGAAGGATATTTAACAAAATTCTAACTGATGTAGAATATCTTGTCCCAGTGCAAACCTGTAGTTGTATCTTCATTATGTCTTTTCCCCAGTACAAGCCTGTAGTTGTATCCTTATAATATCTTGTCCTGGTACAAGCCTGTGGTTGTATCTTCATAATATATTGTCCTGGTACAAACCTGTAGTTGTATCTTTATAATATCTTGTCCTGGTACAAACATGCAGTTGTATCTTTATAATATCTTATCCCAGTACAAGCCTGTAGTTGTATCATTATAATATCTTATCCCAGTACAAGCCTGTAGTTGTATCATTATAATATCTTATCCCAGTACAAGCCTGTAGTTGTATCATTATAATATCTTGTCCCAGTACAAGCCTGTAACTGTATCTTCATAATATCTTGTCCCAGTGCAAACCTGTAGTCATATCTTCATAATATTGTGTCCCACTGCAAACCTGAAGATGTATCATCACACTGTACATATAGCTAGTCCAATGCAAACATGTAGTCATATCTTCAGAATACAGTATCCTGTCTCAGTACAAGTCTGTAGTTGTATCTTCATAATATCTTTTTCTAGTGCAAATCTATTGTCATAACTTCATATACTTGTGCAAATCTTTTGTTGTATTTTCATATACTTGTGACAAGTTTGAATACCAGAACACAAGGTATGCAGGGTTAGATTTATTCGAAAGTGTGGTATGCAGGTTTTGCATGTATTGAATCAATTTTCTTATTTAAATTACCATACTGTCTTAGTGTTTGTGTGCCAGACGTGCAACCAGAAAAGTGTGGTATGCAGGTTTTGCATGTATTGAATCAATTGGCTTCATTTAAATTACCATGCTGTCTTAGTGTTTGTGTGCCAGACGTGCAACCAGGAAAGTGTGGGTTCAGAAAGTACCATCAGACCAACTTGGGTCAGCTACCATCACATGTGTCCCTGGGCAAAGCACTTTACTCCAGTAGACCTTATCATCAATTTGCAAAGCATCATTTGTATAATAAATTAAAAACTGAGGTTATTTTTAAAAAATCTTGGCTAAGGAAATAATAAAGTAAGCTTAGTAGAATCAAAATAAAGAAGTTTGAAACAACCTTATTTGTTTAGGTCACCCAGCAAATAGACTTGCATGTATTGAGTTTGTGACTCAGTAGTTTCCAAATCTTGATCTCCCTCTTGCAACTCGTGAACAATACATGCATGCAGCACACATGAATGCTTGTACACACACACACACACACACACACACACACACACACACACACACACACACACACACACACACACACACACACACACACACACACACACACACACACACACTTGTATTTGGCAGATATCAAGGACTTGGGTATGGAACCACGTACCAAGGACATTTGTTCTGGCGATCTTAGAGCGAAAAGAAATACCTTTTGAGGCAGTAAATTAATAGCAAATGGTGATGCATCAAGGAGGGAACTGTATTATCAGTTCTGAGGAGTATGAAATTTAGCAGTGCAAGCGAGGACGCACACGTTTACACAAATATTCTGTATAATCCATGCAAACTAAGGACACACATAACTATTGACCCAACATGAAAACTGTAGACAATGTGACGTCGTGGCCAGCTTTGACTCCCATTATCTTATATCAAGAACAATTTATATATGACATGAACCTATTCTACTAAATCTGAAACCATCATATAATTCATGAAATCTGAAATTGATTTTCCTTGTTGGTATTATGACTGAATTTGATTTAATTGTTTCATAATAGTTAATATGTATGAAGACTTTTTTGTTAACTTTGACCTAAGAATTTAATGAACGCTTTTACACTGATCCTCTGTACTATTCTTTGACAAAAGAAAACAATGATTTTCAAATATCATGACGACTGTTGACTATGGCGCATGATAGTCGAAGAAGATATCTTCAGACATATATAATCAAATATCAATACAAAGGATACACTTAATTGTTGACAAAAAAGAGACTGCAGACATAATGGACAACAATGACACGTTTACACAGACAGAAAAAATATCAATACAAACTAAGTATGCACACGGTTATTGGGAAAACCTGAAGAATGAGGACATTCATAAATCATGGACAAAGGGCATCATGCTGCATGTCTGCATCGTGATGCTTCTGTGCTTGACATCACTGTAAACTGCCACATTGCAGACATTATAGCAATATGACTGAAAGATTGTTAAAGCTATGTTAAAATCAAATCCAAATCACATAATAGTATTAAGTAACTGTAACCTCCATAATGGTTTTGTCTACAACTGTTCTTTAGGGCAATTACATTGTTATTTGAATATATATCTTCTTGTTATTGACTGACTGATCAATTTATTGATTGACTGATTGTCCTGCAATTAGACTTTAGTATGACATAACATGCTTTGGACTAATCCACCGCTTTGGAGATCATACTGTAATAAATTTGGAGTATGCGCATTTGGTTATAGTGCCCTGTTTTAAGGAATTCTTAGATTTGTGTGATTACTTGTTTGATTATTGGAACTCGGTACAATGGAAATATTCCTTAGCCCGAAATAATTAGCCAGTTAGTAGGAGCAAACGTCACGGAGTGAAGTGTTAGTGAGTTTCCATGATGCCATGGTTGACTTGAGTGAATTCAGCTCAAAGCTGCATGAGCGTCCCTGGGGTACATAGTCCCTATTAAAATCTAGTTGTGTACATTGGTGGTGTGACTGCAGTGGCAGTATTTACAGTAGGAGTCCGGTAAATTACACAAAGGAATAAACAAGAAGAGATTCAGTAGATACCGTTTATGTTGCCATGGCAGATGTGATGCAATTGTACTGGCGTAATGTGCCTTAAAACTGTGAATTGACTGGCCTAAGGTGGCATAGTTAAAATAGTTCCCTGTGTTAGGGGATAGCTGTATAGTTTCTACGGCATGAACTGTTGAAGGTGTGGAAAGTTGATGAAGAGAAACTTTGCAGATGTGCGGTTGATAGATATTTGGCAAGTTGTGAGAGCTGTGGTCTTGCATTGATTAGAGTAAAATTTATGTATAGAATTGACACGTTGGGCTATCAAATGTACAGCTGAAGTTGTAAGGAAGTCTTTGGAAATTTGGGGTAAACTTATGACTTCTAGCAGAATCGTGCCAGGCTTTGACACCGCTTGGTCAAGCAAATACCCCTGGCTTGTAACAATACTTTAATGGTACAACACTCTCACGGTTTACCATCCAAATCACTTAGTTTATACATTTGCTAATTCAAAGTACCTCATCAAGGTGTTTTGTTTTGCTGATTGGAAGTTTTAAACAGTTTTTTTTTTCAGCATCGCTTTCTGTGTAAAACATACTGAAAAAAAACTAAATGAGTGAGAATATTACAGTCTAATGCAGCTCTAAATAAATGTTCTTTTAAGTTATAAATAAAAGTTGGTCCAGTAGAACATTCTGAGTGTTTTGGCTATTGTTAAAAAGCTCTTTAAATTTGGGAAAACAGTATAGATTGACGCCTTGTGTTTACATTTTGTATGTTGTTTTAATAAGACTTTTTTTACAGCAGAACTATTGATACAAACATGATTCATGATATGTTAAGCAAAGTCATCAAATCACCAACTGAAACAAGTATATGCATTTAAAAGAACATTGAATGCATTCAACAGTTTATGATTGGCGTGCACATGTAGTCACAGGTCTTAAGAGCGTGATAATGCAAAACATATTGCTGTAATTAAACGTTTCATTTTGGGACTGATCAACTTGATGATAAATGTTTGACCTCTATATAATATATTTATCTTTCTATATATTTACTGAAGTTCTGTGCATGTAACTTCCAAATTCGGTTAGTGATAATTCGATTTCACCTTAATGGGATTTTTCACTTGATTCACATCTGTTCTCTCCTGTTTGAATACTAAGTAGGCAAATGATGAAATAGGGGCGGATATAGCTCATTTAATAATCATAAAATAAATTTTGCCTATCAAGGATGTCTTTTCAATATCTTTACGTGTGTAAAATCTTGCTGCAAACAGGACGTTTTAACTTTACAGATGGGTCGGATAATTAGGCAATTTCGGTACAACTCTACAGTGAATTCATGCGTATTTACAATAGCATTTTGCTGTACTTCTTACATACATATCATAGATTTATTTGCCTGTATTGCAGACCTGCCAACTCTTATGATTTTGCCATAAGTCTTACGAAAATTACCCTTAAAATATGGACTTATGGCATAAAAGCAAAAACTACGGAAAAATGGTCATTGCCGAATAATCCGGAAAATTTGTTCATCCGTGTTTGATTTGGATCTGGGTTTCGTATTATAATTAGTGAAATTGGTCAGGGAACCAGACTAAATTTACAGCACACCTCAGATGCTTTAAACTGCACTTATTTGTTCATGCGAAGCATCTGCATGATCAAACTGTTGATTATAGAATTCTTTAAAAATGGCATCCAGCAAGAGATGCATATTTAAGACGAAAGGGAAAATAGGCCTCTTGAAAGGTGTTAAAAATCAACACCGAACAATAAAAAGGAATATTCAGATTCTTGTGAATAAAAGCTGGAAGGGACACAGTAACATTTATTGAACATCACATGCCAATTTGAGTATGACTCGTTGTGGGAGGTATGATTGCCATCATTATGTGAAATGGAAAAATATAATAATTATGTAAAGTTGAGAGATAGTAACAAGCCATTGAGCTACATAGGGTTTGGAACTTGAGTTTGTGCAACTGTACTAGTGGTAAATAAAGTCTATGCGTACTTTACAAACTTTTCAGTTGAACATAATGTTTATTTTTGCTGCATGTTTCGAATACCGAACTTTTAATTACGTTTTCAAGCTTTACAATAGCAGTTTATGATGTTTGTTTTACACCTTACTGAAAACTGGTCAAACTTACGGAAAAAAATAAACTGCCTTACTGAGATGGACTCGTCAGGGTTGGTAGGTCTGGTATTGGATGTGCATGGTATGAATGTATCATGAGTTTCCCAACACTGTTGTCTCACATGCATGAAATATTAATAAAATATACCAGGGACTGTTATATGCACCAGCTTTTCTTCGTATAATTTATCTAAGAAGTTGGTGTAAGATGCTTGGATCTAAAGGGAGATAATACATTTTTGTAGTATGTAATTTGATAGCGGAGATCTCTCTACAAGTTTTCTACCAGGCAATCGAGGACATGGGTTCGGGCGTGTGTATCACCAGCTTTGGAAGAAAGATACACTCCAAAATCACGAACAAGCACCAAGCATGTAAATGGGGACCTTCCTACAAATCATGATTTTATGTTATTCTAGGCTAAAATAGTTGATAGAAGCAAGATTTTACCATTTTACCAATGGAGGATGTCCTCGGTTGGAGGTGTGTCCTTGGTATGTTGGTGTGTAATCTCATTAATGTCCTCAGTTTACACCAAATACAAATGCACACACACACACACACACACACACACACACACACACACACACACACACACACACACACACACACACACACACACACACACACAGAGTCTGCTTTGGTGGCCTAAGTGGTTAGAGTGTCCGCCTCAGATGCAGGAGGTTGTGGGTTCG
>JAECUM010014501.1:0-97540 GCA_016617855.1 Megalonaias nervosa
CTACTGTTTTTACATTTCTTCACACTAAGTGAGAGAAGCCAAAATGGCTTCGATATTTACGCAGATTTGACCTCACGGCCGTTAGGATTTGTAAACTTGACAATTATTGTCAGTAATAATAGCCACCAATTTTGAAAGTGAACAAGCTCAACATCCTACTAAGGGAAGCCATAAAGGCTATCAAACCATTTTCCCGCTGATTTGTGTAATGTACATCAATACCGCCACTTCTCAGCTGTTAGTACTGTTCAATAATTGTAATCTTAACAATTATCAGAGTGACTAAACTGGACATCTCATGATAACACAGCAGTAAGGCTAATCAGATTACATGTATTTACCTTTTTGTATGGATTAAAATTTGAGTCTTTCTTGGCTTTATGGAATAAATGTGGCTTCTTGTGAGGTGTAAATGATATATTAACCTTAGTGGTACATGTACTTTAGTCAACACTTCTTTCAGTAATGAAAACCTGACATCGGGAAACAGAAATCGGATTACTTAGCACACGTTATGAATAAAATACTGATTCTGGATACATATTGCAAAATAAAATGCTGCCACGTGTGAGGGGTAAATTTTATATCTTTGCACTAATATGCTGGTCGCCTTAGCGGGGTGGCCTTTTGTGAGGGGTACTTTTGAACACAAACTCGTCGGTGTCGACGGATTCTGGCCGTAAGGAGCGGGTGGCCACTAGTCAGGGGGGCCGTTCAAGAGGGGGACTACTGTACATGTATTTTTCTCGTACACGAAAGAAAATTTCTTTCTTAAAAGTACGAAAAAAAACAAAAACAGTTTATCATTTTAAGGAAGAGATTGCGTATGAATAATACAAGACGATTGTGGCGTGGCTCCTGAAATTTTATATGCATTTTTCTCATACACAAAAAAGTGTTTTGTTAAAAGTACGAAAAATAACGTGTAAAAAGTTTATTCAGGAATCGTGCAGGGTTTTGCCATTGTTGCAAATTGCTAATTTTTTTTTCCTTATTGGCGGCAAAATATACCATCTGGCGATTTTTTTTATTGGCGACATTGTTGGTTGTTTAAACTTGAATGTACAACCATTGGTTTGGAGTGGAGAAATTCAGAGGCCCCATGAAAGGAAGGCGCAAAGTTGATATAAAATGCACCGAAATTTAGCTATTGTTACATAAACAAATTCTTTGTCCATATTGACAAACCATCTGAACAGTACATTGTTATATCATAATCCGCTTATGTTTACATCTAGCATGAGTACTGTATGTTTTGAGATATCCGCTTTTTTCCCCTTCAAATTTACATTTCTGGTAGTGGAGATCAACCGGACGAGGCATTATCTCATAATCTATCTTTCGTTGGATTTTTGGCCGCTCGCTAGTAGTTAATATATTCACAAAGACTGACATTTGTATGTGCATGGTAAGAAAAATTCCTCTTCTTTTCACTCAGAATTAAATTCTTGAGAACATTCACATTTTCTGTAGTAATCCCTGTCATCAGACCTGAACACCTGCGTCTCTATCGTCTATTGACCCTTTCTTTAAATTTCCGATGCATGCGTGGAAGGCGGCATCATTCCACTACCACAAATGTAAAAGAAAAAAAATAAAAATAAAAAAAACCAACAAAAGAAACCCAAGCTCTCACTTGTCTATTCAATAGGCAGGGAGGAACAGTAGCTACAATTGACCATACGACGGCCAATTCATTTTTTTAAAAAATGTACCCAGATAGGAGCTGAAATTTCAAAGAAAACGTTACCTTTGAAGCACCGATGGTTATGAAAACTTACTTAGCAAATGAGTAAAAAGTCAGTCTCAATCATGCAATACAATCTTTGATCTTGCCACCACAATAAGAAACAGCAAATGAGTAAAAAGTCAGTCTCGGTCGTGCAATACAATCTTTGATGTTGCCGCCACAATAAGAAATGGGCATTTGTTTGGTTCTCCAAAGCTGTCCTTTAGCGGTGACATCAATAACGTATGCAAAGTAAGCCGACTACAGTCTTCAATAAAAACAAAGAATTTTTCTTCAAAGGAAGTCAGTATCGAACTTAAATAAAAGCAATGGAATCTGATGGATTGTTTTATCTTCCAATGTGACTGAACACTTTTACTGTGCCGTGAAAGTTTCCTTTTTACAGAAATAAAAGTTTATGCTGACGAACTCTAACGATGGCGCTTAAAATGCAAACTTTTACCGACTTGGGATATACTGAAAAGTAAATGTGCTTCATCATTCGTTACGTGATTGTGCTATTTTTTTCCAATGAATTCAGACCTATATGACCTGTGACAAAATTATTGAATATTTTAAATGTTTGTATGCATATTTTCGATGGAATTACTTGTATTGTGGATTCAGTGTATGTGACGTGATTTGCAGGTGAGTACACGGTGTTGATACTTTATTCATTGCTATACATTAGACATGTATATATAAACAGTATACATGTATATGTACCAATGCGTGGTTCTCTGAATAAAGTAAAATATTATATATGCCTTCTCTGTTTTCACTACAGGTGTATTTCTCATTTAATATGCATTGATTTAAGATGATAACTGTGCTAATGAAGCACATATTTTTGTGCCCGCATTTATTACCTTGCCCCCCCCCCCCCGTATTTTTTCGGGTACCTGCATCATTTTCTTCTGCTAACTGACGTGGTTGCTTATAACACGGTTCGGTCTATAACACGGTCGGGTTATATGGCTCACAACTACCGTGTTATAGTGGGGGTCAAACTGTATAGGGGGTATCAGGCTACTGTTTAGTAATCAGAAAAAGTTGCGCTTGCTGAATTATCCAGAATTATACCATAAGATATTTTTAATATTTGCATTGTTGTTAATAAATATTTAATGCATTGTATGGTGACAATTGTTTAAATATGTGGAAGTATTTGCAATGCGCACAGCTGCCACCATAAAATCGGAAATTAGATGATGATGATGAGAGAGCATGATCTCAAACATAATCAAGAGTAGAGACTAAGAAGTACCAGAGATGATGGGAAAATGAATGCAAATGGCTGAAGTAGGACCCAGGAAAGGCTGTGAGTTTGTTCACTTTCTGCACCAAGTATTCAGAGAAATACAACTGTGCATAGGATATTTCATTCATGAGTCTGTTGGTGAAATCTAGTTTATTCATGTCTTGAGTTGATGTCAATAATAAAATTTAAATTTTAAACAGAAGTGGCTTCTTTTTGATTTTATCAGAATCAGTGAAATTTAGATAGGGTCAGTAACAATTTTCCTGTGGGCTAGTGATCAAAAAATTTCAAGCCCTGCCATAGTTAGAAAAATAGTACCAGGGTTTTTAACTTATTTTGTTTTTTAGGAGGAATACAAACTCTTGTAGTCATTGCCATAAACCATCGTTAAAATCTGCAATTTTTCTTGTCATGCAGAGATATACTTTTGTTTTGGAGTGATTGTCACATTTGTACTTTACGATGGCTACTTTAAATAATTTATTTGGTGCTTAGCAGAAGGCAGCAGATGAGCTCGATTCTCATAAGACTGTACAGCAGAAATTGTGTGTGTTTGTGATTTGGAATGTAATGTAGCTTTAAAAAGTTTCAGTCTTCGCTATGATGTCTGTATTGTGGCAGTTTATTGTGATGTCTAATATTGGGGCATCATGCCGCAGACATGTAGCATGATGTCCCACCCAGTCACATTATGCTGACACCAGGCCAACCAGTCCTAACACTAACTTCTTAATGCTGAGCACCAAGTGAGGCAGCTGCTGGTACCATTTTTATGTCATTGATATGACTTGGCCGGTGTTCGAGCCTGTGACCTTCTGCCTCTGAAGCAGATGCTCTAACCACTTACACCTCAGGAGTGGTTGCAGCAGAAAGTAGTTAATGCATCAAGTTTGTAATAAAAATACAGAGTGGCAAAGAGACTTGAAATAATCATAGAAAGAATCTTGGAACAGCATATTTTCATGGTCCTCAAAATGAGAAAATCAGTGTTTCACATAGGATCCCAAGGCAGGGGTCACGCTACCAGGTGAAGTGGGTGACTAAGTCGCCAAAAAAATGTAAACTTCGCATTCATCTGTTAGGAAAGAAAAAATGACTTGGCCCTGTGATTTTTTTTCTGTGATATTTTTTTTTTTTTTAGAGGTAGATTGATTGACCATACATTTTGAGATGCCCCCTCGCCTTAGCCAGGTTGATTCTAGTGTTGTGTTGCGAAATGTATTCATCAAGCCATCAGTAGTTAGGCCTAGTTTTGATAACATTTATGCTGACAAACAAACTCTTGCACATTCACAGGCATGTGTTTTGATAACTGATTGACAATTTCCCCTTTTCCGAGAAAGTTACCAACTTTCATTGCCTGATTTCTGCATGTTATCCTTAGATGATAAAAACATACAATCTTGTGTTTCGAAACTTTAACAATAGTATGTAAATAGCAATTTGTGCTTTAAGAACAGAATCGGTGATCTGGATATTTTAACTGCCTCTTGTACACTACAATGTCAAAAAATCAGTAGAAACTTGAAGTGAACCAGAAACAGAGAAATAATGGTGGACATCGCTGTCTGGAAAGTAACAGTTTATTAGATGCCTGTTTTCATGAATCATTGGGCAGATATATTCAGAAAAATGTACAATTTATAGAGAGCAAATGCCTAGGTATTGTGTTATTTAAGATTTAACTTTAAAATGCAATTATGTAGGTCAGAAACATATGGAACAATGCTATGTTGTGGAATTCACAAAATGCGCTGTAAAGTCAAAGCTCTTTTCTGACTTGACTCGTATTTGTTAAAATACGGAAAAAAGCAGCGAAGCAGATACTATTTTACCAATGCCTACAATTACTACAAGTACATAAACAATTAAATAAACCATAAATTTGCAATCCTATCAATGGACTGTTGTGATAAATCTATATAAAGTGAGGATTACATTGCGAAAACAACTCCATCTAAAAATAGATGCACTCACATGTCTGTGTTGATTCATTTGGAAAGAAGGGTTTAGTTCATATACTGACTATGAAGGGGCCATATCTGTAATCTTATGCATTTCAATGTGTGATGTATTAATAGTTATGGTAATGTTTTATCTGCAACAAAAAATTAGGATGAACAGTATGATCTGAGGACGTGTGCATTTGCCGTCATGTACATGGTACAGGGGTTGTTTCAAACGCATTTAGAAATCTTTAAGAGTGTCATTATTGAGAACATTTAGAAAGTATATAAAACAATGATTAAGGATAGTTGATTAAACAGTTTTACTAACTTGCAATTACAATAATGAAATCTGGTTACTCCGTTAAAATTTGTTACAATATAGTTTCTATCATTCTTTTTCAGAGTCATGTGGCCAAAAAAACTCAGAAACTTTTCTACTTGAAAATGAAGTATTGCTTAAATCCAATGTTAAATGCAAATATGAATACTGGAAAAGAGAGGGCATAATTCAAATAAGAAAACACACACACACACATACACACACACACACACACATATATATATATATCTTGTGTTTCTTGCTTCACGTCTACATCTCCCTGTTGAGATTTCACTTCTCCCTGTTCTATCCAAAAGGAGAAGTCACTTCTTCCTAAAATTCAAGTCTAGCTTGACCCCTGCAAGGGTGGTATACACTGTCTCCCACCCTTCAGATTGTTTGGAGGCAGGGGACACAGCATTTTAAAGGGATAAAGGGAAATAATAGTCTCAAAATGCTCTAATAGTGCTTTAGAAATGAGGTAATCTTGTTTGCTTTGATAGTTTTGGCACCATAACTTTGTGGTCTGCACTGGAACATCATATATTCCTTGAACATTTACATTACTGCAATAAGTGTTTTATGATAAAAACATTAACCTGTTTGAACATCTGATAAGACTGAAATAGGCTGCACCGTTGTATTTTCCAGTTTGTATCTTATAGATGACTTCATTCTCGAAAATACCTCACACTAACAGTCATCAGACAATATATTGCAAGTCAGCCAACATCCATAAACCTCAAATATTTTTGCCTGATATATAATTTAAAAATATGTGTTCCTTCCTATCTTAGTTTTATCACCTTTTGCTACTTTGGACATCCATTAATGAAAAGATTTAAGCATATCATAGCTGACAACTGTTAAGTTTTTGGCTGATTTACTCTGATATTCAAGTTGAAATCTGCCAATTTTGATTTCTATGGTCAAAATCCAATTTTTGGATTTCCTTGATCTTTTTGCTGATTTCCAGCTTTTGTACCACAAGTTTTGGCTGTTTACGGTTTCAGAAAGATTTCATGGGAAGCACTAAAGCACCTGGATGACCATCTTTGCTAGCCAAGGTTCCGATATGTTCATGTTTGTATATTGCATTAATATTAATGAAAGACAGGAAAAATACAAATTAGTGCAAAATTCAGATAACATCTTTATTGCTTATTCAGTCATATAAATATATTACCAAGCTTGTTTCATGTGCTATCAATGGGGCAGGTATAAAATTGGACATGTCTTTGAATAAGGTAGTGGAATGTTTGGCTGACTTGGGGTATGTTGTACATGCTGAACAAACAAATAAGACCTTTTGTTATCATGATCAATCCTTGGCCATGCCTTTTCCTGGTGATCCTGGAAAAACCGAATATGTTTATTTTATCAAAATATCTGTCCTTTTCCTGGGATGTTTTGAAGCCCTGCAGTGCAACACATCTTGTATCAAATTTCCTGAAGTTGATTGTTGCCTTATACCAGTAAATCCATACTTTAAACTCATTATCAGGGACATAATAATAATCTGATATAATTAATTCCTAGTTTTAGCTATGGTTCAGAACAGACAAATGTTTGATTGATGATCAAGCTTAGACTTGTGATCAGCATGTTGAAAGCTTAATTTGCTGATTTCTAGGAATATTTTACCACCATTGTCTCATTTTTGGTCAGCTTTCGCTTGTATCAGTGTACGTTTATGATGTTTTAAGGATTAAAAAACACATTTTCTTCAATTTATGACGATGAATAAGTAATGTTAAAGGTCCATTGGGCTAGTGCTGCATATTTATGGCTGGTCTGAGGCTACAAAAATATTGGTCCTGGACTTGAGGTCCAGGGTTAGTGATTTGCCAACAGATCACAAAAACGTACAGTTGCAAAGCCATTGGATCATTGAAAATTATTGTTGGTCATTATCATAACAGGTAAGAAGTGGTTATTTGCTTTTAATGATTAAAGGGTCGTGTTAGTAGTAATTTAGTACCTAACAATATTGTGTGCTTGATGAGGATCAGTTAATGCTCGCAGGACAAGTATTAAACCACTCCTCCAGTTTTCAAGTAAATTACTGTGATTATTGTCAATACAATCTTCATGCATGTGGAACTAGACTGGTGTACTGCCTCCAAGCACTGATTTCATTAGTGATGATAACAAAAGATATTGTATCAGATTGCTATTGACCGATTAGATTAGGTTGTGTTTCCCGACTAGAATAATCCAGAATTATTCCAAAATTGTTTTAATACTTATATCGCTGTTGATAAACATTCATTGTATTGTGCAGTGACAGTTGTAAACATGGAAGTTTTTGCAAGTGCACAGCTGCCATCAAAATGGCAGAAATTGCATGAGGATAAGAGAGAGTGTGATTGCGGATCTGATCAGTAAGAGATGAAGAAGTACTAGGTGCTGAGAAAATGAATGCAAATGGCTCAAGTAGGTCCACAGGAGATGCTGCACTGTTGTGCACTTTCTGCACTGAGCATTCAGAGAAATGTAGAAGAGCACAGGGTTGTTGGTGAAATACAGTTGTTATTGTTTGAGAGTTATTGTTCATGTAAAAATATGTTGAATTACTAAACTGAACTGGCTTTTTTTATTTGGTTTTAGGAGGATCAGAAAAAAGTTTATTTTTGTGATCTTATGGAATAGTGATGAAAGCATCCTTTTTTCAAGAACTGAACAACTTCACTTGGCAAATTTTATGTGAAAGACCAGCATCAAGTTTTTATTTGTGAAAGTCCCATACTTGCATAATGATGAATGATTTCTAAAGTCACATACCAGAATAATGATGAAGCAATCCTCTAGGAGAATATTTAGCTCATTTTTATTTCTAGAATGTTAAATTCTTTATAGCTGGCATCAGATTTAGTCAGCCGGCACAGACTCAGTCAAAATGATCCTGATTAGAAGAACACATGGACATAGTAAAATGCCTGGATATTATAAAATGCTTTAATTTCCATGCTAACCATTTCTAAATGGCAATCATCTGTATTCATTTGATACACTTTGATGGTACAGTGATATTTATGGCTACTTAGGTAATGAAAATCAAGTGTTAATACTCTAAGTCTTAAAATAAGTAACAGAAAGAAAGTGTAACCAACAATTTAAGTTATTTATTTTTCTAAGTTACAAAGTGTAAATTTAAGAAACGTGGTATCTTGAATCAAATCCCAGATCTAGATGTCTTATCTTGAGCCTAAAAGTTTAGAATGTTCTGAATGAATTTCAGGTTATCATCCTGATGTGGCCATATGGGTGCAGGTTCAGATCCTTCTATTGGATCAGCCTGGATTGGCAACCATGATGCGTACTTTTGTTTTAGTACTATAAAACTCCCGAGTAAACCAATCCGCATTTGAAGAGATGATTAACTCCATATTTATCGGAACAATTCAACTTGTTGCCATGGTAATAACAATGTTGTTACTGTCTGGCAGGGAGAGTGACTTGTAACATGATCTCCCTTGGACCAATTTCATACTCACCCAAAACAAAGGAAGTACTTTAAAGTCTCCTTGTACTATTCGCATCATAAACAGATTATGCCTTTGCCATTATTGATGAACCACAGCAGACCTACTTGCCACTTGGAAAGAAATGCCCTGGTTCTTTGTTGTTCATATTAGTGTGTGTTGTGTGTTTTTATTAGCTTTTTAATGTAGCTTTAACAATTTGAGTCATGTTGCTATGATGTCTGCAGTGTGGCAGTTTATAGTGATGTCTAGCACTGGGGCATCATGTCTCACCCAGTCAGATTATACTGACACCAGGCCGAACAGTCCTAACACTAACCCAACCGCTCCGGTGGCCTAGTGGTTAGAGCGTCCGCCTATGTATCCCTGGCGCTTGAAAAGTGTGCCCTTGTTGGACTCTGTGGCGGGTGGGTGAACATGGGTGATGAAAACAAAACAAGACATAATGGAAAAGAAAAACAAAAACCAACTGAAGTGATCTAAACCATTAGCTGACTCAGATGACGAGCCATGTAGGATGGAATCTTTCCCACTCTTCATGGTTATTCAGTCAAAAGATCCAATAAAACTGACTGCTTCACTGTTGGCATTTATAGTCAAAAAGACTATACTTGGCCTAGTTGGCACGCCAGAAAAGTGTGAAGAAACTCAAATCGGGTAGCTTGCTACTTGAATGTGAGCACAAAGTACAAACAGAAAATATCAAGAAAATTCAAACTTTCTATGATGTTCCAGTTACTTCTTTCGCTCATTCAACACTTAACTCATTCAAAGGTGTCATTCACTGCCGTGACCTTGCAGGGGTCAGCGACACTGAAATCATCGAGGGAATGAAGAATCTAGGTGTTACTGCAATTTGTTGAATTTTTATCAAACGCAGCACACAATTGCAGGACACCAACACTATCATACTTACCTTTAACACACCAATGCTACCTAAGGTAGTAAAAGTTGGCTTTTTGCAGGTTAAAGGTGAAGTGTACATTCCAAATCTCTACGTTGTTTCAAGTGTCAGAAGTACGGTCACCACAAAGAGAGATGCTTCAGAAGTCCTGTATGTGGCCGATGCTGCGAAACCAGTCATGGAGAAGCAGATTGCAACGCGAACCCCCATTGTGCAAATTGTGGCAAAGGTCACCATGCCAATTCTAAAGACTGCGAGACCTGGAAACTAGAGAAGGAGATCCAGAGGGTAAAATATGCGTCAAACATTTCCATCCCAGAGGCCAGAAAGATGGTCAAATCTCGAACCTATCTACATGGCCCAACCTTCTCAACTGTTGTGAAAACCAGTCCAAAGACAACCAAGGATGGACTAATTCAAATGGATCTACCCAGTACTACAGCAACTACTTATATTCCACACTACAAGGCACAAAGAAACACAATCTCCACGCAGACAACCTTCAACACCCCCACCATTACCTAAATCTCCAAAAAATAAAAATAAACAACAAACAAACAGGCAGCAAAAGGCGTCTGATGACCCCATTAAGCCACACAATAGGTTTGGCGACTCTGAGGACATGGATGCAGAAGAAACTGCTCCATGTTCTCAGGGTGACTCCAAACCAACAACCAAAAAATTTAACCCAATACTTCCTCCAGAAAAATAACCACATGGATTGCCCCTGCGAAAGGTCTAACCTAGCTCCATAATCTCTACTTTAAACTTGTAATGAATAACAAGGTCATACAATGGAACTGTCGAGGACTTAACACCAATTACAGTGATATTCTTCTGCTTCTAAATGAACATGATCCTGCAGTATTATGCCTGCAGGAAACATTCTTGAAAGATATGGACATCATACTTAAAAACTACTCCCTTTTTAACATTTACTTTAAAAATGGTGACAGGGCCTCAGGAGGAGTTTCTGTTGTGAACAATAGGGCTCCTCACAACATCATCCCTTTAAACACAAATTTGCAAGCATTGCTGTAAGTGTCACTCTTCACCGAGTGATTACCTTTTGTTCTATTTATATACAACCAAAACTCAACCTAGTACCAAACGAATTAGACAGTCTTGTTCAACAACTTCCCGTGCCATTTGTTTTACTTGGGGGATTTTAATGCTCATAACATTTTATGGGGATCAAATCACATGAGTGACAGAGGGCACAAAGTAGAAGACTTCATTCCTAGACACGATTTGTGTCTATATAACACCAAATCTCCGACATACTTACACCCAGGAATGGGTACGTGTGTATCGATTTGACAATTTGTTCTCCTTCGTTGCTTTTGGACTATGATTGGAAGGCCGCTGATGACCTTCGCAGCAGTGATTGCTTTCCAATCTCCCTTGAAAATATGAACTCTACAATTGATGATGTAATTCCACAGTGGAATATAAAGAAGGCTGTCTGGTCTAAGTTTGAAACACTGTAAAACTACTCTGAATGAGGTTACCCTTATCAACGTTAATGATCCAATTCAGCATTTTACTTCTGTTTTAATTGAGATTGCAGAAGAATCCATTCTCAAGTCCTCACCGAACTGTAAAAGAACCCAAAAGCTTTGGTCACTAAAGAATGTAAAGACACCATTAGACAACGCCAAGAAGCACTGAGAAAATTTAACAATTCCGAGTTTAAAAATCAAAAAGAAAAGTTACGTTTAAAATTCACATCCAACAACACGGAAAGTTATAACCAACTGTTCTCACTATTGGAGCTTATGGAGGCTTTAAACAAAACCCATGATACATCCGCTGGGCCTGATGAAATACATTACCAGTTTTTGAAACACCTTCCAGAATCATCATTAACATATCTTTTGAAAATCTTCAATGATTTATGGATTACTGGTAATGTACCTAAGATTTGGAAGGAAGTAACAGTAATACCAGTTCCCAAACCAGGTAAAGATAACACTGATCCTACCAACTATTGCCCCATTACATTGATGAGTTGTGTGTGCAAAACAATGGCATGAATGATCAATTCTTGGCTTGTATGGTACTTGGAAACTAATAATTTAATATCTCCTTTTCAGAGTGGCTTTTGATATGGTGACAGCACCAATAACCATCTGGTTTGACTGGAAACATTTATTCATGATGCTTTTATCAAGAAGGAACATTTAGTAGTGGTTTTCTTTGATTTAGAAAAGGCCTATGTCACAACATGGAAGTACAGGATACTGAATGACCTGCACAATCTGTTTCTAAAAGGCCGTCTGCCCTCTTTTATATCAAACTTTCTCTCAAACCGGGAATTCAAGGTACGAGTGGGTTCTACCCTCTCAGATATGTACGAGCAAGAGATGGGTGTGTTGAAATTAATAGCGTCACCAAGTGTCTAGATCCTGGTGTGGATTGTTCTCTATACGTTGACAATTTCTTAATATGTTACCGATCAAAGCACATGCATACAATTGAAAGACAACTACAACAAAATATAAACAAGATTCAAAATTGGGCCAATACCAAAGGTTTCAAATTTCAAAGTCAAAAACAGTATGCATGCATTTCTGTTGGTTACGAAGACACCATGATGAACCTAAACTCATGCTGGATGGAGCACCTATATCGAGGAAGCAAAATTTCTAGGTATTATCTTTGACTTTCCACACATAAAGAACTTGAAAGCTAAATGCTTGAAATCTCAGGATTTACTTAAAGTAGTAGCTCACGCTGACTGGGGTCCTGATAGAAAAGTCATCCTTAATTTATATAGAACATGTATTTGCTTCAAACTGGATTATGGTTGCATTGTTTAGGGTTCAGCTAGAAAGTAATTTTTGAAGATGCTTGACCCAATTTATCATCAAGGAATAAGGCTCATTCTGGGAGCATTTAATTCATGCCCATGTGAAAGCCTTCTCGCTGCGAACGAACCACCTTTATCACATCATAGAGAAATGCTTTCTGCACAGTATGCTCTCAAATTAAGAACAAACCCTCTGAACCTTGCTTTTTTGGCTGTATTTCAACCCAAACACAAAACCTTATATGAAAATAAACCAAACGCCATACCTTCCTTTGAATATCATCCAGCCTTTGACAATATAAAAATTTGATTTTTCTAAAATTCAGAAAACATCCATCTCCGAAACACCTCCCTGGCTACTTAAGCAACCAAAAGTACTCTTTACGCTACACGATGGATAAAATCTGAGACAAACCCTTCCATCTTCCAGAACTCTTATCATGAGCTCTCACCAAATTTAAAAACTGCACAAGAATTTATATTGATGGATCAAAGGATGAGGAAAAGGCTGTTGCAGCCTTTGTTAGTGGAAAACACACAACAAAAGTTCACTTACCAATGGTACATTGATATTTTCAGCCAAAATTAGAGCAATAGACCTTTGCTCAGCAATATATTGAAAGTAAACATATTTTAAACAACATCATCGTCTCTGACTCACTATCATTACTTCAGTCACTCCACAATAGAAAACAGGAAAATCCATTATTAACCAATATCCTCATGAAAAATACTGAGCAGAGTACCTCCCACAATATAGTATACTGTTGGTTACCCAGGCATATTGGTATTAATGGTAATAAAAAGTAGATCACACTGCTAAAATGGCCTTATCCCTAGAACCATCTGATTTTAAAATAACGTATACTGATTTTAAACCTAGTATCAAATAGTTGTTATGTCAGAAGTGGCAGGCATCCTGGAATAAGGCAGTGAATAACAAACTTCATGCCATCAAGCCAACCCGAGGATAATGGACTCCTTCCTATAGAACCATCTGTAGGGAGGAGGTAGTCATTGCAAGAATTAGAATTGTTCATACTTATATAACCCACTCCCACATGCTAAAAGGCGAAAACCCACCAGAGTGCATTTCTTGCAATGAATCATTCACTGTTAAGCACTTTATCATGGAGTTTTTTTTACCTATAACCTATGCATGATCAGTCCTACAATGTGCGCAACATAAAGGAACTTTTTGATACCATAAATGACCCTTGTATTTTAAAATTCCTGAAAGAAGTAAACATTTATTCTTAGCTGTAACTTATATGCAATCACCTTGAACATTTTTATGTAATGTATATACTGTCCTTTATATTCAATACCTTTTCAGCTAACCTTTATTAACATACAGCATTTACATTCTCCGTTGATCGGGAAGCTTTGTATATTACTCTTATCATCGTTTCGTTTTTCTTTTAACTGTTTGGGTTTTTTATTACTTCTTGATACGAAACCTTGTATCACTTTTAAATGATCATACATATAACCTTTTGTATGGTGCTAATTAGCCTAACCGTGCTGGTGTGCTGTAAAATACAATCAATCAATCAATCAGAAACCATTAGAGCGAAGCAAAAACACAAGAACAAAATGGAGGGGGCAGATGGGATAAATCATAAACAAATTAAAAGAGAGACACAAGAAGATGATGATTCTGTGTAATGCATTTTTTGGGATGGATACTTAACACATTGACAATTATTTTTTCCAGATATACCATTAAAGGTTGAAATTGAGTATGAGTGCATATCAAATATGAACAGGATTGGATAAGTTAATGTTTCATACAACCCCCCCCCCCTTTCAATCAGTCCATAGAGAATGGTGTGCCTTGTTTTCACTGATGTACTACAAACATGTTGATACATTTATTTTTTTCATAAGCCATACAAGATGTGGCCGGAATTACTGGACATGACCCGTGACGAGTGTAAGCGTATATTGCGTCGTATAGAATTGGAAGCCTATTCTGCCACCGTGTCAGCTTTCCGAGCCCAGGGGGATCTTTCCAAAGAGAAGAAAAAGCTGTTGTTGGACTTGCAGAACACTTTGAGGTAGTCGTGTTTAATTGATAATTTTTATATGAATGGCTGGATAATTTTGTGTTCGACTCACTGGTCTAGGACCAGTAGGACCCTGCGTAAACCAGGGACCAGTCCAACAGCTAAGTCTAACATGGGAGTATTTACCTGAGTGCATTAACATAAACCAGGGACCAGTCCAACAGCTAAGTCTAACATGGGAGTATTTACCCCAGGGCATTAACATAAACAAAAGACAGGAAAAAACAAATAAATCGATGCAAACTCCAAATTCAGACAACTACTTTATTAAATCATTATCAATATTTTACGAAGCTTAACATTTTAAAATTTTCTAATCACACGAGCATGCCTTTATTGCTCAGTCCTCTTGGAATCTTGGTGCTGTAGTTAACTAAAATTTCAAGTCAAAAAATTCTCAACATCAGAAAAAAATATCATATTCCCCCAGAATAAAAATACATTTGCCATTCAAAGCTTGTTCAATGAAACATATGGGAAAAGAACCCGTAAAATCATTTTATATACAGTCTTTAGCCCCAAAAGTAACAACTCACTTGGCAGATAGTTGAGCTTCCTCTGACCTCTTCATTCCAATTTTAGATATTTGGAGTGGGAAAGGTCAGAGGAAACTCAGCTACTTAGATTGTTCTCCTCAGATGAACATTGCCTTGGCCCTCAGAGTGTATATGTTGAGTGCTATGTTTCTCAGAAGAAAGTAGCCAGTGTGCAATAGTCTCATCAATACGGAAATCATCCAATTCTGGTCCCTATGACACAATGAATAACTAATTATACACTCGGCGTTGTAAGTGCTCAGGCAGTGAGGGTCTTGATTGAGAGGGGTTTGTTTAATTCATTAGCAGTAACCTGCCTTGTGCAAGTAATATACTGTTTTATTTTCATTTAATTTTAAATTATTTCCATCCTTTTTGGACCTGGATGTTTGAAGCCCTTTGGTGCAACATATATTTCCTGGGTTTCATTTTTGCCATCTGCTGGTAAACTCATTCTTGAATGAACTCGTAGCATCTAGAACATATGGTAGGTCAGTACTATTGGTGCTTAATTTTAGAATTGGTTGAGACTGGTGATTGGCATATTGTTTGCTAAATTCACTCATCTTAAGTTAACTATAAAATGTCATTTTAAAATTAAATACTAATTTTGTTTAACCTAATTCTATTCAGTCCTGTTTATTGATGCTCTGCATTTTAACTGTCATTAAGAAACTTCCAGATGAAATTGTCAGTCGCTATGGACTTTTACAGTGGTGGCCAGTTACTAAAATGGGTCAAGACAAGATCACGTCAAGTCTGCCCATCACAATATAACGTAGTAAAAATTTGTTTATTCAACATGCATAGCTTTCATTGTGACATCAGAGTGCAAAATTCAATTTGGATTATACTGGATCATGCCTTTAGGTTGATGTTGTCCAAAAATGTCCACTTAGTTTAACATTGATTTTGCCTTATGAACTTCTCAAGGCATGTAAATAATGACCTTCCAAAGGAATATGTATGTATGAAGATCCAATAAAGTCAGTAACTTCCATTTAAAGGTATTTAGAAACAAAATCTAAAAAATGTCACCCATTGCTGAAATAATTGGTCTTTAATGCATGCAAGACCTGTATGACTTTTACCATACTATTGAGCAACTTCCACTTGTGTAAATATGCTTTTCTGACTCATGAGTTAGAGTTGTTTGCTAAAAATGTATTGTATTTTTTAATACAGTTCCTGCTGCCTTTGCATTCCTTTTCCAGGATGCCAAGTCCCTAGTTCAAGCTCCAGTTAGTAATTAGAGGCTCAGAGTTGCAAAGAACATGATCCCAGTCTGACTTCTTAATCATGGCCAACATACAGGCCTTTCCTCTTCTTCCTTAAACTTGTCTTGTGAATCTACATATCAGTATGATCCAATAAATTTAACATTCATTGTTGTTGTTACCTATTTTTTTTTAAAAATCATTTTCCTTTTTCGTATTTAGTTATTTTTCCCCATTCCTTGCATGACTGAGTCTTTTCTTGCATTTTTTTTCTTGTAATTGTGAAGGTTTCTTTTGCACCTCGCAAAGTGAAGTGCTTCTTGGGTAAATAAATCATCTACCCTTTTCTAGTTCTGGTTGTGTTGTTTTATATTTTATTCTTTCAGCGATGCAATATATCTCAAAGTGTGAGTCTGCAGGCATAATAAGGGCATGATGTACCATATTTTTGCGTATATAAGACACGTGTTATACAAAGTTTTACGTACCCCGCACCCAGGGTGCGTCTTATATATGGGTGCGTCTTATGTAAAATATTTTTTACACAAATCGTCAAAACCCACGTTTTATATACGGGTGCATCTTATAATTATGTGTGTCTTATATGCGCAAAAATACGGTAAGTATTTTTTAACACAAACGAACGGTACAGTGTGTGATATTGAAGGACGATTATTGCGGTCGATATTCATGTTTCACGATTTTCATTCCTAGTTGTAAAAACAATTGGGTAAGTGTTCAGTAATTACCACGTGTACCAATCCAATGCAGGCCACTTCAAATTTAAAATCCTTTCGTTTCAATGTTTTGTATACCATAATTATTGCAGATCTAAGTTTAGTCGGAGTAAATGTTTTAAATTTATATAATATAGTATGTTTAAATAGTTTTGTTTATTGTTATTAATTATCACAGTAAAAACTACGGCGGCTATATTACCTATACATCCGGTTGGGTTCAAAGATACTTAAATTTTTAGTATCTTTGGTGGGTGCGTTCGAAAACAAGACAAGACTAAATAGTTCGAAAACAAGACAAGAATTTGTTCAATATTGGACTTAAATATGAAAATCAGTTATACCATATATTTAAATTTTTTATTAAACACAATATAATAAACTGTTACTAAATAGTGTTTAACTTAATCAAAAATCAATGTACCGTATTGTTCTATTCATCTTCATTTTCATCGTCATCGGTTTCGGCTTCAAATCCACTGAAACTTGAATCAAATTCACTGTCGTCATCGCGGAATAACTCCATAACTGATGCTAATCGATCCTCATTGGCGTCAGTGGTATCGGATGCAGCTGCGTCATCGTCCGAAGAACTGATATAGCTAGCCGATTCAGGAATTATTCCACACTTTCTGAAGCCATTGATGATTGTCGTAATTTTCACTTTCTCCCATGCCCGAAGAACCCAATTACATACCTCTACATACGTTGCACGACGTTTTCGACCAGTTGGTGTGACGGTGTGTTTACCGCTAGTCATCCAACGATCCCATTCCTCACGAACAAAAGTCTTAAACGGGTGATTGACGGCAACATCTAACGGCTGTAGCTTTCAAGTCAGGCCACCTGGGATAACGGCTATGTGGGCTCCAGCATTGTTGATGTGCTTCTGCACAGTTGTCTCCTTATGGGCAGCCATTGCATCAAAAATCAGAAGAGATTTCTTCTTGAAAAATCCGCCTCTTCTTGTTCTGAAGCATTTGTTAGTCCAGGTATGCATCACCTCTGTGTTTATCCAGCCCTTTTTGTTGCAGACAACAACAACTCCAGCTGGCAACGTTTCTCTTGGCATGGTTATCCTTTTAAAGATAACCATGGGTTTAAGTTTTCCTCCTGCAGTAGTGCAGGCCAATACAACAGTGAAGTTGGTTCGTTCATGTCCGGTGGTATCAATCGCGACTGTCTTCACTCCTTTATCTGCCACTGATCTAGTAGCTGGAACATCGAATGACATTGGAATCTTATCCATATTGATGATGTCATCATCTGCCAACTTCAGTTCAATTATTTCCTTCTGAACAAAGGTATGGAAAACATCCAATTTATTCTCCCAATCGTCCGGAAGCTTCTGTCCAACAGTTGTACGTGACCGGACTGCAAGATTGTTCCGTTTCATGAACTTGAAAACCCAGTTGACACTGCCGCCAAAGTCTGTGATCTTCATTTCTGTAGCAATAATTCGAGCCTACAATTTGATCGCTATCGTTGAAACGGCACAGTTACTGTCACGTTGTGAACGCACCCAGTTGGCTAGATTTTCTTCCAAGTTCGGCCATCTTGCATTTCTACCTCTACGAGCTCGTTTTCTTGGATTCATCTTCTTAATCTCTTCATCCAACCTCCAATCACGTACATTTTTCTCGCTGCAGCCAAATTCTCTTCCAGCAGCTCTGTTGCCACGCTCCTTGGCAAACTTGATGACGTCTAATTTAAAGTCGGCCGTATATGATTTTCACTTCGGCATCGTGACAATTTTAAAAATTTTAAAAATACTAAGCAAATTGATCTCTCATTTATATATACCGGTAACAAGAGACTATTCCCACGTTTATATATGCTAACCGCATACATCGGGCATTTATTGGTCTATGTACGGTACTAATCCCACTTGCTGAAGACTTGGCCTAGCAGATCAATGAAACCGCCTTTACATCTGGCGTTTATTGTTTCTAGAATCTAGATACCAGGTACTCAACCCATCCGCCATTGGCCCGGCGGCAGATAAGAATAAACAATAATCGTTGCGGTCCTGCCTCAGACAATTCTTTGATCTAAACTAAAAATGGTAATGAAGCCTTGTTTACATCCGACAGGTGATGAAACATTTGACAAATTTTCATTTATGATAAAGGAAAGGAAACCACTGGATATAAATTGCTCAGTGCGGTAGATGGCTAGGCCGCGTGCGTCTTATGTAATTTTTGTTTACACAAATCATCAAAACCCGCGTCTTATATATGGGTGCGTCTTATGTAAAATATTTTTTACACAAATCGTCAAAACCCGCGTTTTATATACGGGTGCGTCTTATAATTAGGTGCGTCTTATATGCGCGAAAATACAGTACTTCTTATCCTAGTGAACTCTAATGAGTTCCCAGCAGAGCTGGCTGTGCCAAGTTCAACTACCCTTTGGGTACTCTGACCCTTCCCACCGCTCAGCTTAGGTGTTGGAGGAGGATAAAACTGAGTCATTGATGGTGAATGATGTTTACAACCATCTTCCCCAAGACCTGTGACCTTAACCTTCAGCTTATTAGGACACTAGGATTATCTCCAGTCAGGAAAGACTTTTTTGGGCCCAATCACATTCAGAACTGCTGCTCGCACACTAAGCATTGGTTTAGGAGTTTGTGGAGAATTTTTCCTTGTGCCAGGAGTTCTTCAGGGACCAGAAAGGGTACTTAGTCCCTCCGTCTACACCATTGGTCTCCCCTTCAGTTATCTTGTGCCTTCGTGGACATGGGCACACAGGACTCCCCCTTTGGATACTGGTTGTGCCCTGGGTTCAAGTTCAAGTTAAAGCCTTGGAGTCCTTCAAGTTTAAGGTCTGCACCCTAGCAATGAAAGACTCACAGGCTAATCCACAGCAAGAACCTGTTGATTGCTGTACATCTTGTGGTAAAAACACTTCTCTTTGGTGTTCTGATTCCTTTAGTAGCTTATTGGTATTTGAAAGACCAGCAACATTTGTCCCAGGCTGTGAATCTGAACCCACTGAAACTGGCCAAAAAAGCACAGCCACTCTGATTGACCAATGGGACCTCCTTCCAAATTTTTCTAGCAGGTCCAGTCTGAAACTATCACCTGTCCATCTTTTGCCTGATGTGGCAGTTGTGAGGCCAGAGGAGATTGTCTTTGGGTTTTTCTCCCTTCCCTAAGGAGGGAGGTAATCAGCTTTAGGTAGTTGCACCATCTCAGACAGCCCGTTTCTCTTCCCAGCATTCCTGTGAGTGCCCAACTGGACCTCTTTTCAGCAGCTTGGTTAGGTATATTGTACTATGTGTTGCTTAGTTTTGCTTTAAATGTTTTCTGGCTTCATTTTCAGGAACACCATCCTCTTTCGTGGATCACGTTCCTTTTCACCATTCCAAACTGGTTCAGCTAGGGGAAGAGGCATACAGTCATTCATGAAGCATTTAAGAGTGCAGAAATCAACCAGACATGTGGATCTTTTTGGCGTCTAAAAATGTTGGAAAGTTGAACTCTAATTAATCTTTCCACCTTTAACAGATTTATGAAGACAGTAATCTTGGTTAGGAACACCATAAAACCCTATGAATGTCCAGTCTCCATAAATGTCCAGGATATATTCACCATGAGGTATTTCATCTCTGAGCTCTCCCATTCAGCCATTGCCTCTGCCACCAGAAACTTTACTATGGTGATGGGGGTAATAGCAGTGCATTTTAGGGGTCCCATCCTTCAGTATTTCAACAGATGGTTTATGCATGGTGCTGTCAGAGATTCTCTACAGAAGGACCTTTCCCTGTGTTGGTTATGTTGACTCATCTCTATCTAATACCCAACCTAGAGAAGTAAGATCTTGTCCCTTCTTAGGATGTGGGGAGGAATTTCCTCACCAATCAAGGGAGGGTTCATATTTCACCAGACACGATTGCATAGAATCTGGTGCTCATAGCAAGTCTTGTGGGCAAGACTTTTTTGTCAGCCCATCTTTACTTTTCCCTCTCCTGGGAACTTTGAACTTGGCTGTGGAAATAGTTCCCCTTGGGAGACTTCACTTATGCTCTCTCCAGTGTGCGCTCCTGGAAAACCTAACCATGCAGAAACCCATTATCAGTTGGACCCCTCTGTGGACTAGTTTTCACCACTGCCTGAGTGGGTGGCTAGATTGGGAGTCCAAATGTATGCTTCTGAACCCCACTCCATTCTATATACACCACTCCCTTAAAAACTCGCGACCCCGCTTATAATGCAGGGTCAGGCGTGGATCCCAATTTTTAAACCAGAAAATACAAAAAAATTGATCCCTATTGGTTGAACTTGAAGAAAATCGCGATCGAAATAGGAACGGAAACTTGATATACCACTCGTTTTATTGTCGAAAACGGTAGATAGGACCTGGAAATTTAATCAACATTATGAAATAATGACTTTTAATAAGAAGTCATATAATTTGTTACTTTTTTTTTTCAAACGACATTCTTAGTAAACCGCAATTAACAATATTCAAGGACATTTCGATCAATGAAAATGTCACTTATGCCAAGTGGAGGCAGTACTTTAATAATAAATACCAATTAAATAAAAAATGTTATCAATTGAAATTTGTGTTCTAGTTCTATCTTTTAGTTCCTTTTAAGTGTAATCATCATAAATGCAATGTATCCTCTTGTAATTAAACGTAAAATGTGTCAATCTACTGTAACAGCTATATCCGCGGGCATTTTGCTGAGAACCTAATTAAGTGCCCACCATGTTTTGATATCGGACTAGCGGAAGCATCTGTTGTATTGTTGCACTAAATAAAAAGAGGACCTCCTTTTCTGTTAACATGGTAATTACGTCCTCTGAATCAAAGAAAGCAGGTGGAATTGAAAAAATAATCAAAAGGCATACAAATCCTACATGCTTAAGAACCAGCGGTACTGGTCGTATGTCGGGTAACTCATTTCATTTGATCAATCGAACACTGTGATACATTTTATTGTGTACATATCTAATTAAACTACCTTAAAAATTACCTACTCAATCATAAATGTGATTAAAGATAGCAAGGCAGCCAAGCGAAATGAGTACTTCGTAAAATAATGAGCTTTGTTTCACAGATATGGACCGTTGTGGGAAAAACGAGTTTCCGAGAATTCGTGAATTCGCACTAGAGATATCCTCAAGCGTGATAAGTTTCACTATTACTTTTGCAATGAAATCATGGCATGAATATTTTACTAATTGAAAAATACAAAAAATTGAGTTTCAACATAGATGATTGTCTGACGAAAAGAATGTTACGTGTTTTTTATAAAAAAGAATCTTGTTTGGTAGTGTATCAACAGTTAGTCTGGTTCCCTGCTTCGCAGACTCCTAGTTTCGTGAAATACTATTATACAACGTTCCGGGAACCAGACTAATCAACAAAACAAAAAGCCATGACGTAATACACGAACGTTTTCGCATACCGTGTTTGGTTGTTGAAACCAGTTGCAATCATGTTATTGATCTTTCAGATGTTGGACATTTTGAAAATAAATGTGATATATAGATAATAACGAACAACTTCATCAGAAAAAGCGCTTTATTGACGATTTTTCTCGACACGATTATAAAACGAGGATTCAGCCATTAAACAGCCCAGTTCCCCCTCCCCCCAACCCCAACCACGTGATTTTCTGGATGTCTAGCGGGTTTTTTGGAGGTCCCTTGGTAACTCATGCCCTCGCTTATAGTGCGGTCTGTGTTTTTGGACCCCGATGTGCATGTGTTATCGAGGGAGAGGTGTATACATTTAGGGTCATATGGTTTTATTTGGCTTCCTTTAAAGGTATAAGGAAGGTCAGAAGCATCTCTTGCTCCTTCTCAAGGTTCTCTCATATTTTGACAGCCTCCATTCCAAGTTGATTGTCCTCATATCATGAAAGCTTATGAGTCCATCACAGACAGACCTTTTATGAGAATTAGGTCCATGAGGCTAGGGTTATTGCTGCATCTTGGGCCAGCTTGAACCACTCCAAATTAGATGACTTTATAAGAATGGCCTCCAGGTGCTATCACACTACCTTTTCATCTGTCTACTTTCACTTTCGGTGTGACAGTGCAGTGGTATATTTTCATTGGGTCCAACTGTAGCAGCACAACATGAGGCAAGAAGCCATTTTCCAGCTCACAGTAGTCAACATTTCTACTATAAGAGTAAGTGCCGTTATTTCTTTTAAATGTTTTCAGCAATGCAGAAGTAGCCCATTACATAATACTGTTATTAAAATGTAGTTTCCGGTGGTGCAGGTGGGGGTAATGTTACGTATATGTAATTAAATTGCTTGTGTGTTAGTTTTAAAATTCTTTTTATTTTATTTTTGTTTCATTACATTTTATTGTAATGACAATTTTCATTGGATTTAAGTCTCTTTTCCGAAAATTGCTTGACCTGATTAAATCTTAACATTACTTCAGCACTATGTTTAGCTCATAGATTTTGTAAACATCGAGTGATAACGATTGATTATTGCCAAGGTCATTTCGGCTCGCATGTTAGCTGAACTGTAAACAGTCTTTCTTTTTTTATATATTTTTAGTGTGAGAATTTGGTTCTTAGATAGGACTGTTCTTGCTACGTGACAGATTTCATTTTTTCTGTTGTGTTGTTGTTCAAGTGTTAAGAGACCATGTGACCTACCACGTGAGAATGGGATGATGTTTTAGTTGGGTTTAATACCCATTCTGAGAGCTTTTCAGTTACTCGTATTCTTAACACCTTGAAGGTACAAGGTGTTTTATATTGTTGATGCCAGCTTGTTCTAAAATTTTTCTTTTTTTTTGGAATTTAATAATTTATTCTTGGAAAACTAAACAAGTGTACTTTTGTATAAAAAGTTCTGGGACAAAGAAATTCAGTGGAAATTTATTCTGGAGTTTTACGGAAACATTATAAACTGTGATTCAATCGAGGATCTGTTACCATCAGTACAGACATCTGACGTCATCGCCTCCATATTGGAATTTCATCAAGATTCGAACCCGGATTCTATTAGAACTGTTTAGTGATAGAACTTGTATTTTTCAATCTTAGGATTAAATTTTGGATTATATTCACAAACTGTAAGTCCTATTTCCAATTTTTACATTGTTTTCTAGGGAAACAAATTATTTTGTTAAAATTTACAAAGCTTGTTGGCTTCACTCTTTTCTTCTGTTACATTTGTAACAGCCTACATGTAACAGTACTAAAACAATTTTTTTAAAAATTATGAAATTCTTGGCTGCTACTGCAGCGAAGATTTCATCCTCCCTCCTGGCTCAGATGACCTATAGTTTTTGTTGAAGTTATAAGAGATATCCTGGAAAGGGAAAGCAATGCAAATAATAGGAGGTTAGTATGACATCCTGGCCCCCCAGATACTACGTCTTGCCTTTTTGCGCTACATATTATAATTATTAAGATGTCTGGTTTCACTTTTTATTTAAATAAAACGCTTGTTATAATTAAATTACGATTGTTATTGTTCTTATTGCCAGTATTTCCACAGAGCGTCATAGAGCTGAAATAAGAAGAGCTGTCAATGATGAAAAATTGGCAACAATTGCTGACAAGTAAGTTTTTATTAATCATACTTTTTAAAACATTTCCTTTTAGGGATTCATGAAAACAAACCATAGTTAATGTTTGCTGTTCGTCATATACACAGAATTGCAGTTTTCCATGAAGGAAGTTGCCACATCAGAGATTGTTTTGTTTTTCATTTAATTTTTTTATTGACTCAGTGATGAAGACCACCTCTACTGAGACTGCTAATCTTTACAGTCATACATTTTGAGTCATTATTTGATACCTCAGTTGAAATAACAAATCCATATTAAATTTTTTCTGAAATCAGATTTTGGGTTTAAGATTGGGTCCATGCTGTATATACATGCTGCAACGATTTGCCCACCAGTAAGTGAGTTTCTGGCTCGAGGACTGCTGAATTGTGTCGATGAATTTTTGGTTATAAAATCCTGGGGAAAACTATGTTTATATATCCTCCAGGGTTCACATCCATGTGTTAATAAAGTATATATTTTAAAATGATGTTTTGAAAAACCGATGAATGCATTGGATATGTATTGTTTCTAGTGTGGCAGGTTCAAATGCAATCTCGGAGTGGTTAATTGAGGGCAGGAGACTTATACCTATCATGCCAAGACTGGTGCCACAAACTGCATTTACTGTGACAGCCAACCAAGCCGCCAATCTGCAGGCAGAGAAAAATGCTTCCCTGCCCAGTCCTTCTATGACTACAAACAAAGATGGTAGGTTGAACATTTGTATGTATATTATTAGGAATGTCATTAAGTATCAGAAAATGGCCACAATATTTAATTCTTGTCCATAAGGCTATACTTTCCCTTGATTGCAATTTTAATGTACATAATTTGTTGTTTCAGCTCTGTAGTTTTGATTGGACTTTCATTATTATTTTTCCTTCATGACCCACCACACGTACAGCAGGGACCTTTCAATTTGTGCCCATCATTTTGACCCATTGTATGTACAGCACGGACCTTTTGATTTGTGTCTGTCATTATGCCCCACTACAGCAGGGACCCTTCAATTTTTGATTGTCGTTATGTCCACTCAATCTTGTTGGCACATTTAATCAAAATCCAGTGAACATGGACAAATGTTTTACCTTCATATATTTGATTCCATTTAAGTTTCTAATCTTTTTGTTAGCTCTCCTGGTCATAGCCTAGAGGAGCTTCAGGGGATTTTTTTGGTTGTCTGTCAACATCTGTCATCTGTCTGGAGCAAGTTTGTTACCGCTACTAATCCTAATCTATTTGGAAGAGTGCTATGAAACTTTACATACACATTCATCCTATGGTCGAGTTGGTTCTAAATGAAAATGGTGCCACTTGGACAGCTAATATGGCCATCCCTGTGGCTATCTTGAAAATCTTAGCATTACAACTCCTCCTGAATGGAAAAGGATATGAGTTGGGGATTTTTCACTAAAAGACTTCTTCTGATGTTCAGTGGGTCCTAAATGAAAATGGGGCTGATCTGATGTTCAGTATGACCACTGCAGCAGCCATCTTGCAAATCTTGTTATCATGATTCCTCCTGAACTTAATGTCATATTGATATGGGGTTTTAACCAAAGACTTCTTATGATGTCTGGTAGGTTCTAAATGAAAAATGGGGCTGATCTGATATCTAATATGACTCTACAGTGGCAGACTTGAGAATCATGTTATTGCCAACTCTTCCTAAGGTTTTCACTGAAAGATTTCTTATGATGTCTAGTTGCTGAAACAAATATTGGCTGATATCATAAAAATCTTGTTATTTATAATCCTCCTGAAAGGATGCTCATCCGCACATTGGCTTTTCATGGAAAGACTTGTTATGACATCTAGTTGTGTCTAAATGACAATGATGTTGACCTGATGTCCAGTATGGTCACTACACTTGCCATCTTGAAAATCTTGTTATTGATAATCTTCCTGAATAAAAACTAGTATTGTCATGGGTTTTCATTAACAGACTTCTTATGGGGTATAGTTTGTTCAAGATAAAAATGGTGTCAATCTAACATTCAATATGGCCACCACAGCAGCAATCTTGATAAAATCACAGTGTTTCGCTTTACACTCATTTGTGCTTCAGAGACCCACAAATTTTTAATTTCCTCCTCAGTTTTGATACCAGTTTGTTTTTTACTCAGTTCGACCCCCCCAGTTTTGACACCTAAGAGATTTTTGACTCTCAGTCTAGCACCCCTAGGGGATACACTGTATCACCACCCTCATAATAAATGATCGTATCAACATGGGTTTTTTGCTAAACAATTTCTTATGATGTCTAGTTGGTCCTAATGGTGCCATTCCGACACCCATTGTGTGTGCCAGTGGCCATCTTGAAAATCTTATCACGAAATTTCTACTGAATGAATGGTCATAGCATGTTGTTTTGACTGGAAGACTTCCTATGATGTTATGTCGATTGTAAATGAAAATGGTGTGGATCACACTTCTAATATGAATTCCACAATGGCCATCTGGAAAATCTTCTGACTAGCTGGTATTAAATAGAAATGGTGGTGATCTGATATCGAATATGGTCACCATGGAATCAGTCTTGAAAATCTTGTTACTGTTGCACCTCCAAAATGGAAAGTCATAGCACCATGAGGTTTCCACCAACGAATTCTTAACGGTATCTTGTTGGTTCTAAATGAAAATGGTGCCAAGTTGACATCCATATGTCTACCAAAGCAGCTAATTTGAAAATATTGTTATTGTTAAAGAATATCAAAGATGGTCCTTAACACACTAAAGGAAGAAATGTGCTTTTATCTTGAATTCCTAGAAGTAACTGTGTCCTAAAGGTGACCTAAGTTCAGTGGTGACAACAGCTGTTCTAATTCCCCCCCCCCCACCCCCCGGGGGTAAATTTCCTATATGAATGTCATGTAATAAGCAGTCACCTGTCTTCCATGGTCAGCGGCCATGTGTTTATTAACCAAGCAGTTGTTTCACCCTGCTTTTTGTGGTCACTGGAGCGTATCAGCTGTGAACTCTCTGAGTATGCAGATTAAAATTCTTTTGTTTGATGAGTAAGGCATGAAGGTATATTGCGTGAATCAACGTCAAAATGTTTCACATTTCTATTGTACTTGCCGTAATCATGTGAAACTTAAAGGTTTCAGCATATGAAGATAGAGTATCCTTGTGTGTATTTTATTTTATTAAATTTTGTTATTTTTCTTCTTGCTAAACAGCTGAACTAAATGTGTGTATCTTGGTAGCACACAGCTACTGCTAACAACAATACATGTGAAATAATAATAAATGATAATACTACTAATAATAATGCTAATGCTGTTTGGTTCATGGTGCATAAATTTATTACGAACCAAGTTTGAAAGCTGAACTTGCCTTCAGAGGACACCTGTCTGCAACACCACTTTTGCCTATTCCCATAGATGGTTGCTGTAGACAGGTTTGACATATTTGGTTAGAGTTGTATGGCTAGTATTTCAGAATTGGAAGTAAATTTGCTTGTAACAAATATTATTGTGATTATGATGTGTATAATCTTGTTTCTCAAGTTCTGAAATAATTTTATCACCAGATAATTGCATCATGAGCTTACATTCCTAACCTAAGTCGTAATGAATACTCTTGATCCTAGATGAATTTGTTAGTGTTAAATTTGAATTTTGGAAATTGTTGATTTGGTCATCATAACTTAACATTACAGTTGGAGTTCCAGCCACCACCCCACCTCAGTCCAACAGTGGAGGAGGAAGTCGACTATCCCGACCATCCAGTCCTACTTCTAATGTTGTGGTTTTGCCAAGTGGAATGTCTATACACATTAAAGGTTTGTTTCTTAAACTTTTATGTATTAAATCTGGTTGTATAAAACTGTTTTGTAATGTTTGAGACTTTGCTGAAAATATCTGGAGCACTATGTGTTCCCACCAGCTTTTTTGTGAATTTGTTGTTGTTGTTGTTGTTATTATTGGTGTAACACCATTTTTTTAGCACATGATAGGCTATGCATGGCAGCCAGTATCTTTGATGGAAGAAGAACTAGGGAAAACCCAAGGAAGAACCAGTGACCCACATTAAGCTATGGGCAAGCTTTCTCATATAACCATGTTGGCCAAGCCTTAGAATTGAATCCATGCAGAGGTGAGATGTCAGTGATTTGTAAAGGCAAGGTCCTGAGAGCACTCTGCCACATGGTGCCCCTGTTGATTTGTTAAGTGGCTATGACATACATGACACCCATTGTGCTTTTGGTGTAATTATTACACTTTTTTCATCTAATTCTGTCTTACACTCACCTTTATGTGGATTACATCTTTTTAGGTAGATTAAAAAAAAAAAACCCAAATAAAAGTCATGTTGGTCACTTTTTTTTATTTTATCTCTTTAGTTCCACACATCATATAAATTTGAGAATATTCTAAAATAGTTTACTGTCGATAGATTAAGAGTACATTTGTCCATCATAGACTTCGTCAATTTCAAAACCTGTCTTGCAGATTCATTGTATTTTGATAATATATTTAGGCAGCGAATCAGTCTATATTTTTTGAAAAATGGTGTCAGATGTTAAACGAAACAGGCTTTATTAATGTGATCATAGAGGTTATATGACTGATAAATGTTAGAGGAGAGGGATCTTTTTAAAGTTCAAAACATGTCAGATCAGAAAAGGGACAAATCAATAGTACTTTACAAATTTAAAAAGAAGAATATGAAAGTATTGTAATACAGCACTAAGATTGAACATATCATCAAGGTCATAGCAGAGTTTGCAGAAATAACCTTAAGATCATTCAGTAAAAGTTAGACATGTAGACTAGTTAAAGTGAGTGTTGTGTATATATAATTTATCAGTATCTTTTGTGTTTTTATTCTGGTACTAATCCAGTGGATTTTGCCCATTTGTGACAAGGATTTTGACCAGCTGTATATGACCTCTGTCGGCTTAAGTATGACTATACACAGGGTTTCTGTGTGGGACTGGAATTCTGGAAAAAGTCTTAAATTTGAAAATTGCTTTTCTAGGCGTTGAAAAGGTCCGGAAAATTTTTTAAGTGACTAAAAAGTCTGGGAAAAGTCTCAAATTTTCATTGTTCTGGAAACTGGAAATGTGACTGCTCTTTTCGGAGCTCTTTGGGCATTACTGTTGATCACAGCATCTCAAGGCGATGCAGTTTTGACTGGTGTTTCCTGACTCATTGAGGATTAATATACCTTTTACATTTCATGGATTATATCGTTAATTTAAGTTTTGTGTTGTGCTTGTGAGTATTTTTAATTTCATTGGATTTTATTTGATTTGACATTCTTGGACCAATCTTTTGCTAGCAGGAACAGTAATTCTTCCAGGCACATGGGTCTGTAAAAATGTAAATAGTGGCAACAATATGGCATAAATTGAGTTCAAAAACACACAGAAACTCATTTTATGACAGAACGAACATTTATACCAAGGAATGAGGTGATACGTGTTTTCATTTATTATACTAAATGTGTTAAAACCAATTGGTTAGTTCTTTTGTGTAATGTATTTTCTAGGTTAGACTCGGACTTGTATTTACAAATGATGGGTGATATCTAGAGGCATTGGTAGGCTTATTTAAATAAAAATTTTCATGTTTAGTATAGGCAAAAAGAGGTAAAGTTGAAATTATTTTGAAGAAAAGAAAACCAGTTCATGGCATTTATTGTGAATATCAGTCTGTTCTGAATATTGACATTATAAAGAATAAACAGTCTATCTGTACATATCACTTTATATAAACAATAAAATAATCATAAATATTTTGTGAGAACTCTGTGCCAGTTCCTTCTCTTACACTCTGATATCACAATTTAATACTACTTCATGAACTTAATGATATTGCTCAGAATTGATCAGAATTATTAAGAAAGTACAAAAAATTGACATCCAAAATTTAATGTTGCAACCTACACACTTTACACCATAGAAATGCAGATTCATTGTAATAATAAATTAGTGGAAAACCTGTACAGTATGAAAGAGTGAATGAGGAATTGTAGAATTTTGGAAATATTCATTGTAGTTATTTTTCTGTTTATTATTTGTCATTAATTTTAAAGATATAAAAATTGAAAATTAAATTTAATTCTAAAGTGGCAATTTCTGTTTACTGAATTGTGATTTCAAATCAACATATATATATGTACAAGAATATTGTAATGATTATGCAGTTTTAAGAGTAAGATATAATTTCACCTTGTGTATGGCTCATCATTATGGTATTTTATGAAAAAAATGATTGTGGGAGGTCGCTTGAACAAGGCACAGAAAGGCTTCAGAAGTACCAGAAACAATGAAAAAGTAAATTTATTATTAAAGCTGAATGTTCACAAAACATTTCTATATTACCATATGTAAGAAATATGCAGATTTCAGCTTGAAATAACCACGAGGTTAAGATTTAGCAAAAGTGACTTAAGACCAATATTAAAATGGTGGATGGCGCATGTGTTTGGATGCAAGGTGTGAATCTGCTTGAAACAATGTCATAAAGATGAGTTCAATTTTGAATTCTGTACACACAAATTATGCATAAAACAAGAAATTTTAGAGCAGCATGTAGTTTCAACATGTGACTCAAGAATATAGTATTTCATACAAACATGGAGGGGGGGGGCACTTTAAAAATGCACAGAAAGGCTTCCGAATGTACCTGGAACACAGGAAAAGTTTATTTATTCTTATAGCTGAATGTCCACCCAACATTTCTATGTAACCATATATAAGAAATATGCAAATGTCAGCTTGAAATAACATGAGGTCAGGATTTTGCAAAAAGTGATCAAGACCAGTATTAAAATTGGTGGATGTTGCATGTGTTTCAATGCATCCTGAGAATTTATCTGAAAAGATGCCATGAAGATGAGTTCAGTTTTAGATTCAGCATACTCGAAATATGCAGAAACATTCCATTGTTATTTATTCAAAAATTTTGAAAAATTCAACCCTGTTGCTATCATTAGGTCAGTAAACTTGTCACATGGTTAGATCTGGAAATTTTAATTTTTGGTCTGGAAAAGGTCTGAAATCTTTTTCTAACTTTGTGGCAGGAACCCTGTATACATGATTCCCTGTGGGCTTGAGTTTGACTGTACAGGACTATCTGTTGGCATGAGTCCGACTATACATGTCTTCCAGTGGGCTTGAGTCTGACTACTGGACTCCCTGTTGGTACGAGTCTGACTATACATGACTCCCTGTGGGCATGAATCTGACTGTACATGACTCCATGTGGGTTTGATTCTGACTGTACATGATGCCCACTGTACATGACTCCTTGTGGGCTTGAGTTTGACTGTAGATGACTTGTTGTGGACTTGAGTCTGGCTATACCTGACTCCATGTAAGCTTGAGTCTGGCTGTAGATGACTCCATATGGGCTTAAGTCTGACTGTAGATGACACCATGTGGGCTAGAGTCTAACAACATGACTCCTTGTGGGATTGAGGCTGACTGTGCATGACTCTTTGTCTGGTTGTACATGACACACCATGGGCTTGAGTCTGGTTGTACATGACTCCTTGTGGGCTTGAGTCTGACTGTACATGACTCCTTGTGACCTTGTGAGCTTGAGTCTGGCTGTACATGACACCCCAAGGGTTTGAGGATGTAGGATAGGCCTGATGCACTCTTTTGCGTGTCGTAAGATGTGACTGCTGGAGATGGAAACTGGTGGCACAGTGGTTAGCACGTAGGACTTGCAACCAAAAGGGCATGGGCTCAAAACATGCCACTGGATTTGTCTGGGTCGGCCAGTCATTGGGCATGGCATTTTACTTTGATTGCCTGTTCACTAAATAACCTACTTGTGTTGCTGTGCCATATAACACCAAAACTAAATAGATCTGACTGGATAAATTTACAGAAAATCATGTGCTTTGATTAGATAGGTCTATTTATCTTTAATGCGTTGGTGTTATTGCTCCATCTCTTTCCTACACAAGTAATCACTTAAAGGATTACTATGGGAATTTTCCCATCTCAACTGAAAGTAGTCCCCCAGAATCCAGATTTGGGGTCACCCAACATTTCAGAGGGACAAATGAAATAGTAGTACATTATGTACCAAAGAAGAGCTAATCTTGCTTGCTTCCACAGTTTTGCCAATGCAGTTGTGGGGGAGGGGAGAAGAGAAATTTTTAACTTTGTGGTTTGCATTGTACTATTATATTTTCCTTGAACACTTACAGTATTGCAATACAGATTCTATCATGTTCAGATGTAACACATGAAAACATTAACATCATTTGAAAATCTGGTTAACATGAAATGAGTGGGACCATGAGATACACCTACATGGTGTTAAAATAAATAATGATATTTTGCAGGTATTACATTTCACAACTTTGGCCATTACTAGCATCAACATAGACATAGATATATAGCCACTAATGAAAAGTTGTAAACATATTTTTAAGTTTTTTCTAGACAAGTGCATTGGAGAGGGTGGAGAGCACATGTTAAAGATTTGGGAGACATAAAACAACAGAATTAGAGGAAACCCACAATCATATGCTCAATGTATAGTGCTAAAATTAGTCTGTATGCAGAGGATACTTCATTAAGACTGATTCTAGTGTTAAATCTATGTGAAGTTGAACAATGGTGCTCACTATTCACCAAGTTTTTCAGTCCTCATGTATGGATTGAAGATTATCCAAGTGACAATGTAAACACTGAAAAAATATTGGGAGTTTCATTTTGAAAAGAATCTAGACTGGTTTAATAGCAATGTTTTACTTTGGTAAGTTCCATAATTTATCTTTTACAGTGGATACAAAGTATCAGTGGTAAATTATTTTTAGAGTACATTCATTTTCTTTTGCACTATTGCCTCACAGTTTGGGGAAATACAATTGAAAGGAGCCACAAAGTTAAGAAAAGTGTAGCAAGATTCATGCTATATTTGTCCTTAGGTACAGAATCCAGAATTGTATTCTTTGAATTAAAATGGCAGAAATTTGAATACATGTTAGCTACATGTACGACAAGTCCATACAAATGTTGATAGGGAAGAAAGAACTTAGTTCACAATAATTGCATGGCATTTTTTAGCATTGCAGAACTCCATTGTCAAAAACAATGATATTTAACAAATTATTTATGTACAGTGGTCCCCCTCTTGGCCCTGACCAGCGGCCACCTGCTCCTTACGGCCAGAATCCGTCGGCACCGATGAGTTTGTGTTCAAAAGTACCCCTCATGAAAGGCCACCCTGCTAACGTGACCAGCGGCCAGCATATTAGTGCAAAAATATAAAATTTACCCCTCACAAGCGGCCGCATTTTATTTTGTAATATGTATCCAGAACCAGTATTTTATTCATAACGTGTGTTAAGTAATCCGATTTCTGTTTCCCGATGTCAGGTTTTCATTACTGAAAGAGGTATTTACTAAAGTACGTGTACCACTTAGGTTAATATTATATCATTTACGCCTCACAAGAAGCCACATTTATTCCATAAAGCCGAGAAAGACTCAAATTTTAATCCATACAAAAAGGTAAGTAAACGTAATCCGATTAGCCTTACTGCTGTGTTATCATGAGATGTCCGGTTTAGCCACTCTGATAATTATTAAGATTACAATTATTGAACAGTACTAACAGCTGAGAAGTGGTGGTATTGATCTACAATACACAAGTCAGCAGGAAAATGGTTTGATAGCCTTTATGGCTTCCCTTAGTAGGATGTTGAGCTTGTTGACTTTCATAATTAGTGGCTATTATTACTGACAATAATTGTCAAGATTACAAATCCTAACGGCTGTGAGGTGCTATTGTTCAGGTCAAATCTGCGTACATATCGAAGCCGTTTTGGCTTCCCTCACTTAGTGTAAAGAAATGTAAAAACAATAGGATACCAGACTGCGACTAATGAATCACGTGACAAGATCGTTGCCTTTAAAACACATGGCCGTTTGTTTAAATGCAGAAAAATTGTTTTATCAGTCTTGTAGTTGGCAACATTGATGATTACAACCGGACATAATTGTCAAGATCATAACAGGGTCAGCATAGGCTAAAAATAGATTTTGTGCAGACACACACAGAGAGAAATTAACCTTGAACTAAACAGGGTACCAGACAAAGACCGAAAAATCATGTGACAACACATTTATTGCTTTCTTTTACGAAGAAGGCATTTCGTCCACTGTACAAAAGCTTCGTCTGCATAATTAAATTGCATAGAGTTAGCAACATCCGAATAAATCATTACCAAACATTAACATGTCATCACGTAAACGGAGACGATTATTTTAGAAAAAAGTCGGTTATTCTACTTGACGATATCAGGTGAGGTGGGGAGGGGGACTTGCCGAACAATTTTAGGTAGAAAAGACTCGAATAAAACAATTTTATGTTGAAAAGACTTGAATAAACAACATTGTAACCAATAAGGAGGTTATTCAGCAGCAGTGGGCAAATAGAGCAAATGGAAAGAGAATTATGTATGTACCAAGATTTAAATGACGTTTTTGAACGGTTTTGCAATGTGCATGACACCAACACCTGCTCGCATATCACGCTTATGCTAAGAATAAGAACTATTAATGCATATTCAGTTGAAATAAGTCTATTGTTATAACAAGAAGAACCTTTTAATAGTTAGTGTTACTTTTAAACGAAGATATTAAATGAAGATATTAAATGCTTTGAAGAATGTAGCTTTCTTACTATGTACATTACATATACTTCTCAGAAAAAATTTAGTCCCCCTCTGGAAAGGCCACCCGTCTTATAAGGCCACTTTCTCAGTGCAGAAGAGGTGGCCGTATAAGAGGGGGACCACTGTACTCTGTTACTGTGCTTTTGAAAGAGTTACTCCAAAATGTTAGAAACAATTGTAACTGTTTTCAAGACAGAACTTACGATTATAATCCAGAAAATCAGATTTCATTATAAATATTGAAATATATGGACTCCATTTATTCTCTACATGTAAGTCATATATACATGTACTTTGTGCTTACCATACCCAATCAGAATTGGTTTTTCTTACAAAAGGCTGGAAAAATGTCAACAAAGTGAATGACAGAAGTGAGGAGTTTTAAGAAATGTGGACCCTATTGTCAATTTTTGGTACATGATTTCATACATTTTCTTTACTTTCACAACAAACAAACAATATTTGTGGCTGTATGTGTCTGTGTATTTATGTGTGTGTGTGTTGTGTCTAAGTAAGGGAACATGTTAAAGATCAAGATGGAAAATAATTTTAAGGTAATGCACCATACACCAGGTCCGGTGGTGATGTAGGTGAACATGTAAAATCCTGACGTGTTCAATTAAAAACAAAGAATGTTTACACAAAATGCATTTTAGACTTGTTGATGGACCAGTATATTGAAAAACTAAACCCATTTGTGATGAAAGTCAATAAGTGCATCAGAATAATAAGTCCATATGCCCTTCACAGATTTATAAGAAAAGCATTTATCCTTGTTCAGATTTTACAGTACCTTGTTATAAGGGAGCTTTACTAATAATGCAGATTACTTCTGTAGATCCCATCTACAGTATTAGAGTGAGGAAACACTGTCTAATAATTACATTATGCAACAACCTTTTCATAGGTGGTCTGAACACTGAGGATGATGAAGATGTCCAAGTACGGAAGAGGAGAAGGAGCACCTCTACAGAAAGTCTTGTTTCCCCCACTGGAACCCCTGTGCACCAGGTGACCTTTACAACCACAGCAACCAGTAGCACCAGCATGTCCCCCATGAAAATTACTATCAGCAAGAGTCCACAGGGACAGCCCAGGGTTGTTACCAGTGGAAGTCAGACACAGAAGGTACACTGACAGTTGTAATTATACCCCTGTCATATTTATGGTTGGGACATATAGTGTTGCCCATATCTGCCATGTTCAGATCCTGTAGTATTTGATTGGCTATCCTGAAAAAATTAGATGAGTTATAGTATTTTTTTCACCTTGTGCATTGGAAAATGTAAATAATATACCCAGTAAAGATGCCAAAGGTATGATAATCACACCTCATTCTTAATCAGTACTTAGTAATCACTTGTTGCTGTAAAAAGTAAAAAGTTTACCAGAATGAGTCACTGTGACCTATATTTCACATTTTTCTGGCTTAGGTTTGGTTGTTGCATTTAGTTCATAACCATGTAGGTTTTTCACATACTCTGTGCATACTGTCCCATATAGAATCATGAAACTTGGGAATGCTTCTTTATGAGCACTTCTTCCTTATTTCCACTTTAAATACGTTACCCAATTGTAATACCTTAGGAGAATTACTATTACCTTGCAAATCCAGACCTCCCAGATACTACTTTTGGCTAAAGGGAGCTAAAAGTTGTCTGCCAACCTAGATGGCGGTTGGGCAGAGTGATCTCCCCTTAGTTATAAGGCTTGGTGGCAAAAATCCATGAACCCTTCAGTTACTGCTTCCGCTTGTGTCAAGAAGCATGCTGTCATCACGAGAGGCCTTGCAAAATTTAGAGTCTGCATGGAAGATACATTGTTACAAGTTGGAGGAGTTTTTCACTTCTAAGGAAACTATACTCCATCTGTATTTCCAATTTTTTCTCTTTGTATGCTGACAGTTCTGACTTTACAGTTTGCTAACACTTTATCATCGTCACACATAATAGGTACTTGCATGTATAAGCATTCCATCTTATTTAAAAAGAGCATTGAGTCACTCGCACAGGTAGCCTATGTGACTTCACAAGATAGGTTTGGGCTACAATATTTATGTGTGTGCATGTATTTATGCCCTTAAGAAACTCCTTATATATGTGTAATTCCATAATTTCTGTTACATACAGGTGAGTTTACTTTACAACATCATCCTTAGTGTTAGAACTCCATTCTTCATTGATTCAACCTGTGCTGTCACTTTTTTCCATCATCATTTCGTATAGTTCTGTGCCCACTCTGTATTCAAAGAGGCCCACAGGTTTATACTTCTTCCTACAGGTGGTACAGTGGTCCTCTTATACAGCCACCCCATCTGCACTGGGAAAGTGGCCTTATAAAACAGGTGGCCTTTCCAGAGGGGCACTAAATTTTTTGTGAGAAGTATATGTCATATGTAGTAGGAAAGCTACAGATAACTTCAAAGCATTTAATATCTTCATTTAAAAGTAACATTAATTATTTAAAGGTTCTTTATATTTTAAGAATCTACCTATGAACATTCATTAGTTCTTATTCTTGACATAAGCGTGAAATGCGAATGGGGTATTGTTGTCATGCACATCGAAAACCATTCAGAAATGTGATTTAAATCTTCGTACATAATAATTCTCTTTTCATTTCTCCATATTCCCACTGCTTCTGAATATTCTCCTTATCTGTTGCAACATTGTTTATTTGAGTCCTTTCAACATAAAATTATTTGACAAGTCCCCCCCCACCCATTGAAGTACCCCATGTAGTTGAGTTGAATAATTTTAACGTTTTCTTCTAAAGTAATAAGTCTCCATTTACATGATGACATGTTAAAGTGTTGTAATGATTTATTTCTATGTTGCTAATTTTACAGTACTGCAATTTAATTATGCAAATGAAAGTATTGTAGAATGGACAAAATGCCTTCGTTACAAAGGAAGTGATTCATGTAATGTCAGATGATTTTTCGGTCTTTGTCTGGTACCCTGTTGTGTTCAAGATTAATTTCTCTGTGTGGTAATCCACAGAATCTACATTTAGCAATGCTGACCATGCTATGATCTTGACAATTACGTCTGGTCATGGATTGCTCGGTGGCCTAGTGGTTAGAGCGACTGTCTCGGATGCCTGAGGTCGTGGGTTTGAGCCCCGGCTGAATCATACCAAAGACTTGTAAAAATGGTACTAGCAGCTGCCTTGCTAGGTGTTCAGCATTAAGATGTTAGTGTTAGGACTGGTTGGCCTAGTGTCAGGATAATGTGACTTGGTGTCTTATGTTACATGTTTGCGGCATGATGCCCCAGTGCTAGACATCCCCATAAACTGTCACACTGCAGACATAATAGCAATATGATTGAAAAATTGTTAAAGCTACATTAAAAATTCAAATCACACATACACACGTCCAGTCATAATCATCAAAGAGGAGAACTTGAAAGCTGTGTGAGGCCCAAAATTCTATCATAACATTGCTGATCCCATTTTCTGTAAACATTGGCTTTTATAGATAATGGTATAATATTAACCATAGTGATACATGTACTTTAGCCAACACTTCTTTCCGTAACAAAACCATATCAGGAAACTTGTATTGGTACAGATAATTGGATTACATACCTTACCATATGAATTACATGTTGGTCCTTAATACATATTAAAATAAAATATGGCCACTTGTGAGGGAAACATTTTACATTTTTGTACTAATATGCTGGCCACCAGTTGTGTTAGAGGGGTGGCCATTCATGAGAATTACTTTTGAACACAAACCTGTAAGTACCAAGAGTTTCTGGCCATAAAAAAACGGGTGGCAGCTGCTCAGGGGATGGGGTGGAGGCCATTGAATAGGGGAACCACTGTATTTTCATTACATTTTTTTACCCATGCTCTTCATTGCTTTATTAGTCTCTGTTATCAATTTCTTGGTCAACTTCTTAAGATTTAGCTCTGCACTGACATTGCATTCTAAAGACGGGGCCAGTTTTATATGTTTCCTCTATTTTTCCTGCATGTTAGAACTATGGGCAAGGTGCAGAAATGCACAGCTAAGGACAAAGATGTCACCAGTCTGTATGCTGACCATTCCTCAGTATGAGAAGTTCTGGCAGTCAGGGGAGATAAGTCAGCTCTTACCCTAAAGCCTAGAAGCACTAGACATTGACATGCTCCGAAACAGTTCTGGCAGTCAAGCAACCACCACAGGACTCAGCCTTATTGGCAACTCCCTCTACCTTGTCTCCATGGGATTTGGTTTGATTCCTATTATGGAGCAACGAGGGACACAGCTAAACAAACAGCCAAGTTCCCTCTCATTCAGCAGACATATGGACTGGTTATGTGGATCAAACATCTGTTAACTTGTCCCAGCATGATGGCCTATTTTCATTGTGACTGGCCTAGGCCATATCCTGGGGATCACAAAGATCCAAAACAACAATATTATGAGCTCAATCACAAACAGCCTGGCTTCCAGTGCGCTGAACATGACTTTTGCAGACAAGTATCTTGGCCATACACCAGTCTAACTACATACTGCCTTAAGACACTCATTCAGCACGATGCCAAGATAAGTTCCTCACAGATGTTGCTTCACAGTCTCTCTACAATCTGCATAGAGAAGAGACTCTTTTCTCAGCAACTCAGGGTGTTCTACAAGGCAGACCATGTCACTCTTCACCAGCTAAGTTGCATGCATTCAGGAAACCCTAGACTTACCTCATGCAACCAAGATGTTGCTTGTTTTCAGTTGAAGTCATCACTTCTAGACTATCTGATGTCATGGGAAGATTCAGATTTCCGAACCTCCATTGAGGACTTTTTCTGCCTTTGACCCCCCGAGCTCTACCCTCCTCTCATTTCATCAGCAATCTGGATCAGATCTCCAGCATCTGTTGATCTTATGAAGAAATGGAAGAGTTCAATTTCAGTTACTTCTGCAGTCTGGGAGAGTTACAGACATTCTGACCTGCCTTCATCATCAGTTCGTAGGAGGTTCTACCTTGGCCATACAACTAGTATTTCATTTAGAACCCTTGGCAGTCAATAGTGATATCACTGCTTTGGGGATGACAAAGACATGTTCCATATGTATCACTCAGATATGTACCCACTGGGATCGACCATTGGTGGACCTGTTTGTGACAAGGTGGAATACCAAACTCCCAACCTCATCTCCAGTCTCAGACTCAATATCCTGGGCAGTCGACATCTATAGATAGATTTGAAGAGCTTGGATGCATATGCCTCCCCTCCAACACCAGTGATTCAGAAAGCAAGAGAATCAGAATGTTGCCTTATCTTCATTGTACCACTCAGATGGGAGAAGTCGTGGATCAATGATCTTGTCAATCTTACAATGGAAACTCCTCAGAAAATTCGGATTTTCCCTCATCTACTCAAACAACCACAACGTCATTTGTTTCATTCCCATCCAAACCTGCATGATTGGATTATATTAAACAGGCCCTCAGAAATATACAATTTTCACAATCAGCCATAGGGAGAATCTCTCTGGGAAGAAGGCTGTCCACTCTTAAAGCATACAAAGGGAAATGGCATGTTTTCACCCAGTGGTGCACAAACGAACATGTCATACCTCTCGAGGCATCTGTACCGCAAATAGCTAACTCCGTCTGGCTCTTCGAATAGATGAAGTTTGCACCGAGTACGCTCCACAAACGCATGCACCTTTCATCATAATGGAAGAGAGGATATTGGACAAAACAAGGACTTGTCTGACCTTCTCTCTATCTTTGAGTATGCATGACCAAAAATTTTAGCCCTGTGTGCAAAGCAAAACCTTTCTTGGATATTAACTTGGCTGAACAAGAAACATTTTGAACCACGCGCAAGCACATCTTTGGCGCACCATTTATACAAGACCTTCCTCATGGCATTAGTGATTGTAGGGCAGAATTAGTGAATACATGCTCCATCAGCAGACCCGAATTACATGCAGTTCCGACAAGATGGGTCTGTCTTACTCATGACAGCATCCTCTTTTCATCACCAAGAACAGTCTCCCTTCCATGAGTAACCAGACTTTTGTCATGAAACCTCCGTCTATTCTGGACACATCAACTGAAGGCCATCTACAAGACCCAGTTCAGGCTTTGAAGTAGTGCCTAAATAGAACAGAGCCATTGTGTTGAGTGAGATTGCACTTAATTTTACTTTTAGAAAAACAGGAGGATATGTTAACACAGGCTATCTCATCTTGGATTAAGTGGGGTTTTCACTCTGCATATAGAGAACAAACCCCAGCTTAAATGAACTTCATACAAATTTCGGCTCATGAGGTTTGAACAGTTGCCAACAGGATAACATTTAGCCAGAACCGTTCTCCAGCCAACATCTGTCAAACCATGTGATGGAGATTGGAGACCACATTCTCTAGCTTTTATTTCTAAGATCTTTAATCCCAAAGGGCCGAATTTCATCTGATGGGTCCTATGTCCACAGCTGAACAGGTTACCCTTCCTGGTCGATCAACATCTTCTGAAGATGTGGTTTCATGACTTCAACTGGATTTGCGGGAGATTTTCCCCATTTCAAGCTGCACCCCAACAGAGTGAGTCCCCTCTAGTCAGGTTACCTAGAAGCTGTCTTGTATACCTTTGGGGACCGGAGATGGGATCTCTTGGGTAAGGGGATGTACCTCCCTTCACTTCTCACCTATTCTCCTAAGGTATTATGATTGGGTAACGTATTTAAAGAAGAAACCAAGTTTTCCTATTAAAATTTGTTTCTTCAAGAATACTTACCCAATCATAATACATGCCTTCCACTCCAGTAGTAACCATGAAGTTCATGGGTTTTGGTGCCAAACCTTATACTTAAAGGGAGATCACTCTTCCCAACTGCTATCTAGGTCAGCAGACAAGTTTCAGCTCCCTTGTATCAGGGAGGGCTGCATTTGTGAGGTAGTAGTTTTCCTAAGGTGTTATGATTGGGTAAGTATTCTCGAAGACAGATATTTTACTAGGAAAAATTTGTTTCAGTAGTTGTATTGACCGTATTCTACAATTTGCTGATGGATTAAAATTTGAGTTTGATATTTCTCAGGTACTGTTCATGCCTGTAACGTAAAATTGATCATGATATGCAACTGTGTTACTACCACATTTTTGCAACAAAAGAGGCTTATCAAAACCTATATTACGGATGTTGCTTAGCTTTTTGCATTTAGCTCATAACCACACGAGTTGTTATATGCATACTGGCCTGTCTAGAATCGTGAAACTTGGTGATTGGATGCATCTTGACAAGTTCTGCATTCCGATATACATGCAAGACTACTCAGAAGGCCCATTCTGACTAGTGCAATTGGAAGTAGGAATAAATATGTGTATTCAGTGGTAAACTTTACTTTTTAATTATATTACTTGTATGTTGAGATATATTACAGTCAGCAGGTTAGCTCTGTATTTACATTTGAATGAGCATAGGTTTTCATGCAGGGCCTCACCCGTAGAGGTTAATCAAGGTAGTTATTGATGCATGATCTGTGTACTAAAAGCTGTCACTTCAGGGTTACTCAAAGTCTGTGACTTTCACCCAGTAAAATCTGGCTTTTGGGGGTGGACAATTTTTCTAGGAGGTTGCAAGAACAACCATTTTAGACGATACAAAAAAATAATTTTTTCTTGTCGACTTCTTACCTCTGTTTTGATTCGATAGAAAATAATGTCCTTATTTTAATTCTTTAATGTCTTTTATGCTCTGTCACAATAGGTACCTTGGTAGGCAGGTGGGTGCATAATATTTCAGCACAATGCTGGCTCTCTAGAGTCAGTTAATAGTTTATCTTTTACATTTTAAATTTATTAAAAGTTCAAATGTAAAGACAAGTTATTGCCAAAAAATAGAAAGGGGCTGTGATCACATTAAGCTGAATTTAGTTTTTGGATAATGATGTTTACAGTGGCTACTGAAGACAGGTGAAATTAGAGCTGAGCTGTGTAATTGTTGGCTACACTCAGGTTATTTCTTGTCTGTCTCCAACATATCAGCAGATGATAAGTGAATGAACCTGTTAGTCAAGGGACAAGAACAATTCAAGATAAACCAAATGTCAGAGGTCATGAATAATAAATTTGTCACTGATGAGACCATTAATTGAACATGCTGATATTATAGTGGAATAGTTTTAAATAGGTTGTCTATACAAGATTTTGAAATAATTTCCATAATGTTGGATATTTTGTTCATATACAAGTAGTTTTGAAGTCATATCTGTTGCCAGTTTTGATGTTGTGAAAATTCTATATATAGTATCCATTACTTTATTGTCCCACAGTTATTCACAGAAAGGGGCCCCAAGTAGCTGAGTGGTCAAAAGTGCTCACCGTTAAGAATCACTGCCATCTCACCTCTGTCTGCGTGGGTTTGAGTCTCAGGCTCAGCCAATGTGGGTATGTGGGAAAGCTTGCCGGTAGCTTCTTGTGGGTTGATGCTTCTTTCTGGGGTTTTCCAGGGTTCTTCCTCCACCATTTATTCTGGCCGCCATGTAGAGCCTATCTTGTGCTGAAAAATGGTGTTAAACCCTATAACAACAATATTCACAGAAAGCATCAGTGATTTCTTTCCAGTATTTGATGATTGATACATTGGTTAATTATTTAAATGGAAGCAAAATCAAAAGATAACATTGAATTAAATAATTACAGTACTTTTCATTTCCACTTCTTGAATTTCACCAATATTTCCTTGATATGATCTTTAGCTCACATCAAATAATAAAGGAAGAATTTCTGTTTCTTGTCACCAGGTTATTGTGGTGAGCAGTGGTGGTGGCGGTCAGTCTACTCCCAGCATAATCCACAAGTCTATAACAGTCCCTATTGTGAAGACAGCATCCTCAGCAACACAAGTATCTGGTGGGCCAAACAAGTCCATTATCTTCCCAACGAGTACGGCAGCAGGAAATACAAGTAATATTGTGACTGTTACAGCTCGCTCTGACGTCCAGACACAGAGTTCATGTACATCCACAGGTACAACCATCAGACTGTCAGAAAAGAAAATTTTACATTTTCTTGTTCGACTTGACAATGCAGACAGTGATGACCCATTTGCTTTGTACCGATTTGACAGTCGCCCTTCAGTTTAGAAACAGTATGCTCAAAGCAGAACACTGATGATACTACAAAAAGCATGTCTTAATATTGTAGCTATTAGGCATTTTTAAAAAGGACAAGTGGATGGACATAATTGATATGACCAGAATGTTGCTGGTAAGCCCTGATAACTTGCAAGAAATTTTTTTCTTAAGTTCTAATATAGAGTTGAAAGGAGGAGGGGGACAGAAAGTACATTCTTGCTTACCTGGCCATAAGACCAAATTGACTAAGGTACGGCCCTACATCAGCTATGCATTGACCATTGTCCATCCATAAACAATTGCTTGCTGCCAATTTGGGGTCCATATTTCTCATCTGATTTTGATCAGACCTGGAATATGAAATTGTATTATTCAGATCTTGGATGAATTCAGTTATAGACAAGATCTAAATTGGTGTTGCATCTGATTATCGTGCTGTGATCACTCAAGATGTGATGTTTTTGGTTCATTTTCAGTTAAACTTGGAATATATGCTTATGTTAAGATTTCAGGTTCCATAATAGGCAAGATCATGCATATTAATGAAGTGATCTTTAATTTGATTGGCTGAGCATGTTGCTACCAAGGAAGCCACATTTCCAATTGGTCATAGATACTACTTGAATATATGGTTATATCATTAAAATTTTGGACAAGTTCAGTAATGAGCGCGATCCATGTATATTAATGAGGTGATCTGGCATCTTATTGGCTAACATTTGTACCACTCTGGAAGCTTCCTTCGAGAATCTTACCCATAAGACCGTTTTCCTGCTCTCCTTGGCATCAACAAGGAGTGAGCATCATGCCTTGTTAGTATTAAAGGGTTGTTTATGGACCAGAGGTAATTATGATTTGGTTTAACTTCTTTGCCAACCTGGCTTTGTGGCTAAGAATCAGCTACCTTTAACTGCTCCACTTTCTATTGAGATCCCAGTCTCAGACATATCTGCTGGGACTGATCAATATAGGCTCCTTTGTCAAGTTAGATTCTTAAGATTTGTCTTCTAAAACTAGAAGGAAAGGTTGGAATTGTCTCTTCCTACCTTCCTCTGATGTACTCACAGTCAGAATTTTCCAGGTGTTCTTACTATCAGGAGAGTTTATCAGTCTGTCACTCAAAAGGACCTCTCATTCGAAAAGCCCATAAAGATTGGGCTATTGCTACATATTGGGCCTATTTGAATCACTCCATTTGGATGATAATGTGAAAGCTGCCTACTGGCTGTATCATGTTGCCTTCTCTTTTTACCTTCAGTTTTTAGTACATCAGAGCAAAGGCATTTTTTTCATTCTGCCAGCTTACATTAGTGAACACTCTGACTATATAGGTAAGTACAAGAGTAGTCTATACCAGATTTGTTGAAGCCCCTGCCCTGCCTAACTAGTAAATACAGTAGTGCAGTAGTAAAACATAATGTATTGCTGCTACTTAAATATAGTTCGTGAGTGGGTGGGAGGGGTAAAACTGATTTTAATTATGTAATACTTGTGGGCTCTTATAGCAAATATTCCCTCCTTCCACCTCAGTCTGGTTTCCAGTAATCTAGTTTCAAGTCTAAAGAGTATGTGTGTGATTTAGATTTTTAACGTAGCTTTAACAATTTTTCAGTCATATCGCTACGATGTCTGCAGTGTGATAGTTTATAGTGATGTTTAGCACTGGTGCATCATGCCGCAGACATGTAGCATAATGTCCCACCCAGTCACATTATCCTGACACCAGGCTGACCAGTCCTAACACTGACCTCTTAATGCTGAGTGCCAAGCGAGGCAGCCGTTAGTACCATTTTTGAAAGTCTTTGGTATGACTCGGCTGGGGTTCGAACCCGCGACCTCCTGCATCTGAGGTGGACGCTCTACAAGTCTAAAGAGGATGGTATTCTGTATGTTGGTTGTGAATAAGGAAACAGATTGGGATGATGTTCTTTTCAATTCTGGCCCTCCAATTCTAATTTTAGGAGCAAATAATTAGCTTGGACTAGGTACTTTGAGTCCCAGAAAAGGAGAGCAGTGCAATTGTACTAGATAAGTAAACAATAATTAAATTAGCTTTACCTCCCCACCCCCACCCCAACCCACAAAGAATAAAAAAAAACTACATAATTATTGAAGCTGGGGCACAAAGAAAAGCCTTCTGTGCGCTGTCCCAAACATGTGAGCACACTTTAGGACTTGAACAGAACTTCACTTTGATTATAATTTATCCTGTTGACTTACTAAGTGGAGTGGAAGAAATTACTTCATCAATTCATCAAATGTAAATCTGACAAATAGTGGTTGTTGGTTTTTTTTCACTTTGCAATTTTGGGATATAGTTGGTAGAACACAGAACTAGTCTAAATTCTTTTGTAATGTAAACCAGTTGGAGCACACTTGTCACTTGGGTTTGCTGGAGTGCAGTACTTTACTGTCATGGGATGTACAGTCAGACGTTTCCAGGGAGTTCACTATTGAAATCAGTCATTATTGATTAGCTTCTTCCACTTTATGCATGTAAGTTCAAGAGAGAGAGGATGTTTATCCATGGACAAAGTATATATCCTTAACTGTGTATCATGTTTTACACATTAATAGATCCTGACATTGGTATAAAAAAAATTTTCACATGGCTAGAATGAAGTGAAATGTTGTCAATAAGATGAGCTGAGACATTGAACTTGAAGAATTCCTCTTCAGACACTTCCTCAAAAAAAGTCACTTTGTTAAGCTCTTGACAGAAAGATTACATTGCTTGCTTAACTTCTGAAACACCTACACATCATTTTGTTCGACCTTTGAGACGAAAGAATAGATAATTTATTAAAGTTATGTTGGAATTTGCCTGAAAGGTGGACAGAGAACATTAGACTAGTATAAAGTCACCTTGTTTTGAGTCAACTGTTTTTGAGATGTGCTGTGTGATACATTAAACACAAGAATGATGGATTTTATGAAAATCTTGACAGGTGTCAACTCTTTGGAATTTTTATCAGTGTAGGCAGCAATATTTGAGTGTCTGGACTGGGACAGCTACAAGAACAAATATATATATCAGTACCCATGGCCCATTACTCTGTAGATCATTTTTGGGGTTGAAAATTAAAACAAAAAAGTAGCACTGTGAATCAGACTTGACTGAACTGAGATTTTTACCTGCAGTGTTAATTTTCATGGCATAGGAACAGAAAAAGTTTCAATATGTGAATAAAGTTTCATCTAGCAAGGCAAGTTCAACTTGAGTCTCCTTTTTTATTTTACCATAAAATTACCATCATTAATGTAAACATCTGGATTCAGAAAAATTTTTTGGCACCATATTTTCAAATATTGTTATAATTTTCAATGATGTATGAAATTTTTGGACGTTGACTTCTGGACTCAGAACCAAAAGGCTGTCATCAGGTTAACCCAGGTCTGCTCCTGTAATGTGTCCTTAGTGATTTCTTCAGCACTAAATCTTTTTTGTTTCTGTGTCATGAAACATGAAACAAAATGTTTCTTTAAAGTTTATTAAAAAATAAATTTAAGGTGGAACATAAACTAAAAGCACGTTTTAACCCTGTACTTAAAAATAGATGTTTAGATTAAAATCCATCAGACGATAAAACCACTTTGATTACCATATTTATGATGTGATTAATTGATGGTGTTTTTAATGGGCAATAATAAAACAGCAGACATTCTCCACAGTTCGAGAACACACTTCTGCATACCTGCCATCACTTTTTGGTGTAATCATTATGCTTTTTTCACCTAATTATCTCTTACATTTGCCTGTATAAACATTATGCTTTTTTGGGTAAATTAAAAAAAAAAGCAGCAATAAAAGTTGTTTGTTGTTTTTTATATCATCCCACATATCATATTAATTACAGAATATTCTTAGAAAAAGATGACTGCTGCATAACAATAGTATAAGAGTATGTTTTCTGTCATAGACCTGCATGCAATTTCCTTATTTTCTATTTATAGTAACTGTATGTGACAAATTTCCAAGAGAACAGAAAGGTTTCTTCAGTATGAAAATCTTACAAATTCATGAAATCAGTGAAGAGAATTGGGGAGTGCACCAGTCTATGTTGTAAAAAATGGCACCAAATGTTAAGTGAAATGGGCTATATCAGTGTGACTTGTGGATTTTATATTACTGAAAAATATTAGAGGAGAGGGATATTTAGATCAGAACAAGGAAAAAATCAATAATTCTTTACAAATTTGAAAAAAATATGAGTGATGTAATACAGCACTCAGATTGAGCACATTGTCATGTTTGTTGTGCGGAGTTGGCTTTACAATCATATAGTGATTTCCTCTCTGTTTGGACATGGTCAGTTTTGTCATGATACCTTTAGGAGCATTCAGGAGAGCTGTGTTCCATGATCAAATTCTAGAACCAGTCTCTGTGTGGTTTGTCTAATTTGCATAGTATGGGAATTCATGTAATATTTGGAGTTGTAGTGATGAGATCCATTTCAGGTATTTTAGACTGAAAATATGGCTTATCTTTCAAATTTCACAGGTGAAATAGTTAGAATATACATGTCTCGTTTTGATGATATATTCTGTTGTCACAGACAATACCTGCATTATTAACCTTGACATTGGATATTTATCCATACAGCATTTTCCTACATTATTTTAATATGGGTCATGGTATGGGTAGAGATCACTTTTGAATGATTGAAATTTGTTGGGCTTTAATCAGTTGATTTTTTTTTTTTTTTGTACTTTATCAATTTAGATAGATTTAGCAATGGGATATATACCATGGTTTATGAACTTGCTCCAAGTTTACAGAAATCAAAGTAATTTTATCCTTTACCATCAATCACTGGGGATGTTTGGGTACTGAACACATTTATCACCACCAGCAGCACATGTAAACAAGCTGACTGACAGTTTTACAAAGAAAAACAAATACCAGATCTGTAACCAGAATTCTCAATTGTAAAAGAAAAGCATAAAAACATGATTTAAGTGTTCGTTATTGACTGGCAAGAATATAAGGCAGTTTAGTTTGTCTTACCCATTTCCAGTCAGCATTGAACTTGCTGAGCACATCAATACACAATATTGTTATTCCACTATAGCATGACTGTCCTGTTTGTATGATATTTGATGAGGAGAAGCCATGTGTTACAAAGAATAGTAATGTTGTTTTAAAGGAATACCTGAAATACACTGTTCAAATTAGTAATAGACATGTCTGAAATGTATTCATCATGTATTTTGCTTGCTTTTATAAAATTGTATCATTCTTTCTGTTGTTATCAAAATAAATTTTTTTCCAGCTTCATTGCCAATATCATCAACTAGCACCTCTGCCACAGCATTTCTTACCCCAACTATCAGCATTTCAAAGCCAAGACAAAAAATGATACCAAGACAGCGAATTGTACAGGTATTTTAATTAAGTTTCACAGGTATTTTAATTTAATTTTACAGGTATTTTAATTAAGTTTTACAGGTATTTTAAATCAGTTTTCTTACTGCATATTCTCTTTAATTTTATATGCTTACCAAGAGACCCAGTTGTTACTGTAAACTGCTTAATGAGAGATTTTGATTTGTTTATATAAATAATACTGTCTGTACTCTATTATAAGTCGAGTCCAACTGCAAACTGCACAAATCCAGATGTCATTGCATAATGCACCAGAAGATCTGGGTCTGGAATTTATTAGGAGCAATCAGTACAACAAATAAGATAAACCATGATATGAAGGTGCATTATTTGAAGTCAGATCAGGGTCTGTATTTTTTGCAGTTGGACTGGACTTGTAAGCAAGCATATAGAATAACTTGGATATATATGACAAGTGGTGTTTATAAGTATATTCACACAAAAAAATCCTTCATGGTTGTCAAGGCCTTCTATATTCTTTGTGGCAAGGCAATGTTTACAAATGTTTATGGTCTCGAAAACCTGAAATTATGTAAAGTTACGATCGTTGTTCAGTACAGGAACAAATTGATTTTGTGTTTCCATGTGAGGATGTGATCATTTGCAATTAGGTGTGCAGGCAGTTTTACCCTATTTTACTATACGAAATATGTGATCACCTGAAAACATTCTGTCGGGCCTTGGGTAGCTGAGTGGTCTAAGGCACTTGCCTTTACAGATCACCGACATCTCACTTGTCTGCATTGGTTCAAGTATTGGGCTTAGCTGCCATGGGTATTTATAGAAAGTTTGACAGTAGCTTTCTATGGTTCAGTAGTTCTTCGGGTGGTTCACCTGGGTTCTTCCTCCACCAGATATACTGGCTGCCATGTTTAGCTAGCTATCATGTGCTGCAAAATGGTTAAACCCATAACAACAACAACAACAGCAACGCATTCTGTGCATGTTTAACACCATCAGGTCCATATGAATAGTTTATCATTATAAGATATGTGAATAACTTAGTATTTGGGGTAAAAGGTTTGGAATATGTACATCAGAAATCTTTCAATAAAGAGTTTTTATTATGGTACAGGGATCAGTATGCAAAATGGGAATTTATGATGATAATACAAAGATATTATTTTGTTGTATCTGCAGATTCCCCAGCAGAAGCCAGGTGTAGTGATTCCCATGGGTCCACAGCCTGTACAGCCAACCCCTCAACAGTCTGCTGTCAGCCAGGGAATTCAGATCAGACCAATCATTAAGCAGGGTTCCAACATACAGATAAGACAAGAAGGAGGTATCTGTTACCTTTAAAGATTTCTGCCTTTAAGCTTTACGGGTCAGAGATCAAAAGTGCTTAGGATGGTCTGTTGTCCATGTCTACATGTTCTTTAGTGCAAGTTTGTTATTGCCACTCCTCCTAAACTACTTGGAGGTTTGCCATCAAACTTTACACACACATTCATCCCATGGTCTAGTTGGTCCTAAATGAAACTGGTACTGCTTGGACATTTAATATGGCTGCCACATTATCAACATTGCAAAGCTTGCTGCTCCTCTTGAATGGATGGTCATATCAACATGGAGTTTCACCTGAATGTCTTCTTATAAGGTCTAGTTGGTCCTAAATGAAAATAGTAACAATCTGATATCCACAGAGTTAGACGTGGACTTCAGACACTTTGAAAATACCTAAAGTTAAATTGGACCTTAGAAACCTAAAAAAACGTCTTCAAAAACTGAAGGAAACCTAAATAAATTTTAAAAGCCCTAAAGATTTGAAAAAAATGATGAATGGCTCTACCCAGACTCCAAAAAAAATGCTTTTTTTGCTTTTTTGCACATTGTTTTCGTTAGGCTAGCCAAGTAGTGGAGAAAGCACAAGAGTTTCTTGGTACTTGCAGGTATTTGTTTTTTTAATTATGTATTAATTTTGATTTTATATTTATTTTCATTTTATTTAGAAAACAAAATCAAAACATACTTTATAAAAGTTTTAATAAATGTTATGCTCACCATGGAGATAATCTTGTAACTGCTTTGTATCTTGAACCTCAAAATATATATAAAACCTTGATAAAATTTGAAAATAAACCTTCAAATTTTAAAATTTAATTTCACTTTTATTCCTGTTTCCAGTATGTCTACCAAAGTGGCCAGCTTGAAAATCTTGTATTTACAACAGCAGATAGCTTGTAAATTCTGTTGTCGCTGTTCCTCCTGAATGGATAATCATATTAACATGGGGTTTTTCTATGAAAGTCTTATGGTGTCTAGTTGCTCTTAAAAGAATGGTACCTATCTGATATCCTATCTGGCCACCATAACATGCATCTTGAAAGCCTTGTTATTGCTTCTCCTCCTGAATGGAAGATCATACTGCAATGCAGTTTTCACCAAAAGACCTCTTGGGATGTCTAGTTGGTTCTAAATTAAAGGGTGTCAGTCTGATGTCCATTATAACTGCCGCAACAGCCATCTTGATAATCATGTTACTGCTGCTTCTGAATGGATGATCGTATAAATATGGTGTTTTCACTACATGACTTTTTATGATTCTAGTTTTTCCTGAGTGAAAATTGAGCCAATCTAATGTACAGTATGGCCATCACAGTGGCCAACTTGAAAATCTTGTTATTGCTGCTCTTAAATGGATAATAAAATAACAAAAAGTTGGTCATAAATGAAAATGATACCATTTCTAATATGACTCCTACAATGGCCATCTTGTTATCACTACTTGTCCTAGATGGCTCGTCATACTGACATTTTGGTTTCACGAATAGACTTCTTATCATGCCTTGCTGTTATTAAATGGAAATTGAACGTGGCCATCATTTCATCCACCTGGAAACCTTGTTATTGTTACTCTTTTAAAATGGTAAGTCATATAACATGCATGGAAATGGTGCATTGCTGACATTCAGTATATCCACCACAGCAGCTGATTTAAAATTATTGTTATCACTGGAGAATATCAAAGATGGTTGCAATTCTATGCAGTTAAAGGACAAAATGGTCTTATCTTGAGTTCCTGTAAATTCTTTTCAGCAAGTGGAGTGTCAGTCTTGTTTTGTGTTATATTCATTCTTTTGGACTCTCAAACAAATGCCAAATTTAACCAATTTGTAAATAAAAAAAGACTGAATTTACTTTAATTTTTAGGGTACAGATCACATGGATTTCACTTGGGTAAAAACCATAAATTTAATGACACACCAAACTATGATCCATATATAGTAACAATGGAGCCTCCATCCTTTCCACAAATTTATATACCAGCAAAAATATTAATTTTGGCAAAATCATGAAAACTCGCACCCTCAAAAATAAATGACAATAAATGAAATCACAGTATTCAGAATGATTCAACTGGATTTTGTAAAACTATCCAGCTAGAGATTAGGAAAAATCTAGAAGACTTTGACTTGTATATACCATACACAAGTTGGGTCCAACTACAAAGAAATTAGATCCAGGTCAGTTTTCACATAAGGTGCTAGCAGATAAGGGTCTGTGTTGTTTATTTAGTGGATTATTCCTGACAGAATGCGTAGACCCAGATCTGCTGGCACATTATGAAGTAGCAGATCTTTACTCTGCAGTTTGCAGTTGGTTCCATCTTCTATGTAAGCATATGCATTGGGTCCAATTTCATGCATCATAGACCCTGATCTGTCCTCACATAATGTGTCTGCAGACCAGGATCTGTGTTTGTTCTACTGATTAATCTTTACAAACTGCATCAACACAGATCTAAATACATTTTGAATTTAATTTTTGAAATAATGAAGAATAGGGCATTCTGTTAAAATTGAAATACTGTGTAAATCATTGAGAGATAATCCCGTGTCCTTTATTAATCATTGAGGGATAATCCTTTGTCCTTTGTTAATCATTGAGGGACCCAGTGTCCTTTGTTAATCATTGAAGGATAATTCTGTATCCTTTGTTAATCATTGAGGGATAATCCTGTGTCTTTTGTTAATCATTGAGGGATAATCCTTTGTTCTTTGTTAGTCATTGATGGATAATGCTTTGTCCTTTGTTAATCATTGAGGGATAATCCTGTGTCCTTTGTTAATCATTGAAGGATAATCCTTTGCCTTCATTAATCATTTAGGGATAATCCAATATCCTTTGTTCTGTAGGGATGAAGATCATCAGTCAAAGTATTCCAGGAGTTGCTAGTAAGATCTTGCCAAGGCCAAGTCAGCTGACTAGCACATCATCAGGCACTCCAGTCATAGTGGTCAGTGCTAGCTCCAGTGGTAATACAACATCTACTGTTACAGTCCTCAATCGACCCATTACTGCAGTGGCAGGTCGGTGAAATTTGTGAAAAGGTTTCTTGTTCAGAGTTAAACAAATTTGTCAATGAGCCATATGCTTTTGGAATTAGGTTTTATGTATGGAATACCAGGTTTCATGGGGAACAATATTGAATGGATTTCATGGATGCTATAGAAACCAAAGATTCAGTGGCTTAACAAACAATGATTCATTTCTGAAGAAAATAGGATTCCTTTCTGCAGTACTACTGAAGAAAATGTAATTTTTTTGCAAAACCAAAAAACTGATACCCACAGTATCGTATTTAATATAAATGAATCATACAACCTTGAAAACACCTTGAATTTGACAGAGTCCATAAAATTGTTGGATTTATTTGAGGAAATACAAATGAGGAAATGAAAATCTAACATTTTTTAAATTAAGAAAATTTTATTAATTTATAAATTTTGCAAAATAATAAGTAACAAAATAAAATGGAGTGGATCAAAAGACACCAGATGGTATAACTTCTGTGCTGTAGTGACGTGTTTATTGTTTTATATTACTTTTGTACCAATTTATTCAGTGACAAGCAAAGTAACGTGGAGAAAATTAAATTTCTTTAAGAACAAATAGCCCATGAAAACTTTTTAAGGCCCAGTAGCACTATAAGAACCCTGATATAAACTTCTAGGTAAGTGTTTTAACATTTTGCAGGATGATTAAAAATATTTCTTCCTTTTAGCAGCTGGAAAAGGTATACCTCTAGTTCCATCTTTACTTTCATTCTGGAAAGGTGAAAGAGTCCTTCGACTATCATCATTTTTGTTCATATTTTAGTCTCTCCCAGTCATCATAGCAATAAGCAGACATGTACATCATTTTTGTGTTTTTTAGATCTAACATTAAAGAGATGATTTAGACTCTTCTCACCTTCTCACGGAATTTGCAGTTGTTATGACCTGTTTTAATTGAAAATTTACTTTTAACCATACTGTCTCTTTAGCATAGAAGTTTTAAAAAACCACATGAAATATATTTTTGCGGAAAGTTCTTGTCTTTTATGCTTTTAGCAAACACTGCATCAGGCAAACATTTTAATGAGCACATCTTGTTTTTACCAATCTCAGTAAAGAGTCCTTTCCTAACTGATGTGTTTACATTTAAAAAAACAATTTTTTTTACCAGTCTTAATAAAGAATCTTTTCTCAAATGATGTTTTAACCTTGTAAAAGCTTTTTTTACTTTCCTTAATAAAGAATCCTTTCCCAAATGATGTCTTAACGTTTAAAAATTTGTTTAATGTGTAATGACCTATAACCAGTAATAGAGGCATCATAAGATCCTTTTTTGTCTTATTTAAGAGATATCCCCCTTGCAGTTAGGGGGTTGGGCCTAAAGGTGTAAAGCTTCTACCTGGCCCCAAATTAATGCAGTGAATGAAGTGATGCATTATAGATAGTACTCATTATATTGAATACATTAAACTTGAAATGATCATCTCTTTGGTCCATTGAGTCAGTTTTCTTTCATTTTCTAAACAAATCTTAAAGCATTTTGCCCTCCCTCCCTCCCCTCCCGTATGTCTTTGTATCCTTTGGGATTTTCATATTTATTTAGAGCAAGATTTTATTTGACTAAGGATATGCATGTAGTGTATACTAGGACTTGGTATATAAGGATATGCAAGTAGCTTATACTAGGGTTGGATAACTGAAGATATACAGCTACTGTATGCTAGTGTATTATCTAAGGATATGCAGGCGGTGTATACTACGACTGGATATCAAAGGATATACAAGTAGTGTATAATAGGGGTGGGTATCTAAGGATATACAGGTAGTGTATACTAGTCTGGATATATAAGGATATGCAGGTAGTCTATACTAGATCTGGGTAACTAAGGATATACAGGTAGTGTTACTAGGGCTGGGTATCTATGGGGCTGCATGTATTATATACTGTTGCTAGGTATCCAGTGATATGCAGATAGTATATAATGGAGCTGGATTTCTGAGGATATGCATAGTATATACTAGGGCTGGGTATCAACAGCTCACTTAATATATGGTACTTGTGACAATGTACAACTTGCAGTACACAATATGTATTGACAATATACCATAAATGCTATTCAGGCATGTTTATCTGTCAATTTTTGTTGGTTTTACCTAACTTGAGCAATGCTTCAAGTACCAAGTTAGGTACATTATTGGCATGAAGGAACATGGGTCAGTTTGTTGAATTAAGAAATACTGATGTGATTTCAATCTGCAAGCACCATTATGAGACTGCTCATGGGGGGGTAAATTTGACAGTTTTTGCACTAATATACCAGTTACTGGCAATACTTTTGAACACAAACTTGTTGGTGCCAAGGGATTCAAATCTTATAATGCAGGTGGCAAATGGACTTTGGGGCCAAATAAAAGGGGACCAGTGCAGTGACACATTGAAACTTATCATTGTGGTTTGAAGAGGTGGGGGGAGTGGCACTGATAGATAATATGAAGTATGGATGGATAAATACTTAGACATACAAGTAAAAACATGTGTAGGTATATAGTTAGTTTTAACTTTAAATTGATTATGAATTTCATTGTTTTATATTTCTCATTACTGCAGGTCAAGGTGGGACCAAAATTTTAAACATCCAAACCCAGGGAGGAAAGATCATTTCTGCTTCCAAGGGATCTAGCCTTGTGACTGTCAATCCCAAAACTCTTCATCTTACAGCTGTCAAAGGAACAGGGTTATCAGGTAACATCATTTTTTAATGCAGTATTAAGACAAAGTTAGCAAACATTTCAACATGAAGAACAAGGCAGATAAATTGAGTTATTATCCTATTTCTTCTGAAATTATGATACTGTTCTTATGGTGTCAGATGCCAGGCAGTTTATATTTGAGGTCCTAATTATTACATGACTAATTAGAATGTAATTAAGAAAAACATGAGCACTAAAAGGTTCTACTGCAGATACTGTTTTATGACTTTTGTCCAACCCACCTTGATGAAAGCTTGTTGTAGCGATCACTTGGGTATCAATGTGCAGTGTTTGGCCATCCATCAAATTATTCATCCTTACCCAATCCACACACTAGATTAAGGTCAATGTTATAAGTTTGTTTAGTTCAGAAACAGAGGAGAGGTACCATACTGATTCGTGCTTCATTGTTGATATTAAAGACATATACATGTACATAGTGTCTTGCAGCATCTTGGTTATTCTTTTTGTAACAAGATAACCGGGTTGGATTTCGGATTTATAACAGAACACTTTTGATGGTGATACAAATACAATGTTTATTGATGAATAACTTGAGTTTGTCCAAATAGTGGACAAAATTAACACAATCCGCACGAACCTAATAATGCAACATAAATGTGAATACAAATAAATGATCTTACACAGTAAAAGGACAAAGGTTAATGATTTACAGTAAATTCACACGACGAAAGAATGATGCGTTTTACTCAAATAGTGAAAAATGAGGTACTTTACTCAAATAGTAAAATGTTGAAAACAAAAGGGACAGATATCATACACCATATCTTTACAGTCCCCAAAACATTGGGTATAACAAACCCCAAAATTAGCCCATGGCTAAAAGATTACATGCATGGAGTAACACAAACACACTCTGTCACAAGCACACTTGGCTACCAGTCACACTGGTCAATCAAGTAGGCAGCATTTCATGTAGTCACCGACCACCGTTCAGTTCCTTGGTCAATCAAGCAATCAGCGCCCACCAATTCGGTCAACAACGCCCAATCACCTGCTACTCGACCAACAACACTTTCACTCAGCTTTGCGGCTGCTATGGTTCAGCTTTATAGCTGCTATGGTCAACTTCTGTGGTTAGCTCTACAGCTGGTACCATGTTGACTCCAATCAGCCGAAAATGCATCTAGCACTGTGTACTATGCATGACACGGGCATATACAATAACACGTAATGACGTTATATACGGTAAGCTATACAAATTATATTATCGGCACAACATTACAAAGCAATAAACAGATTCAAAAGTGAACCAACCCGTGTCCGATAAGAATCCTGATGTACAAAATGTTTCTTAAAAATGCAACTTTATATTGCTAATATGAATCTCATGCTAAGTCACAAACAAGAATAAAAAATATTTGCATTATATGACGTGTGTGTGTGTGTGTGATTTAGATTTTTAACATAGCTTTAACAATGTTTCAGTGATATTGCTACAATGTCTGCAGTGTGACAGTTTATAGTGATGTTTAGCACTGGGGCATCATGCCACAGACATGTAGCATGATGTCCCACCCAGTCACATTATCCTGACACCAGGCGGACCAGTCCTAACACTAACCTCTTAATGCTGAGTGCCAAGCGAGGCAGCTGTTAGTACCATTTTTGAAAGTCTTTTGGTATGACTTGGCCGGGGCTCGAACCCGCGACATCCCTCATCCGAAGCGGACACTCTACCACTAGGCCATTATACTACGTAAGCCAGAGTTACATAAAACATATACAAAAATAGACGTGTTGGTACAATAGTTATAACTTATACACAATAAATTAGTAAATAACTTACCTACCTCTACAGCTGAAGATGTGCAAGTCCTTAAGTAGACTGCTCACTGACAAGACGTTCCATAATGTAAAGATTTTAGTCTTACGGTGAGGCATTTATACACAGACGATGCAACCCTACATTGTCTGTGAGCTGGAAGTATTTGGTTCTTTCCATCGAAAGCACTTCACATGTGTGGCATAGGATGAACTGAGTTCATTGTTTCGAAATATTGTACAATACATAAATCACCCTCCAGTATCGCTGTACACAAAAAAACAAAACTAGAGTACATGTATTTAATTAATAAAGGGATTTATACCATTCCATGACACTTTTCTCCTGAGTCCTATGGAACAGTTTGGAGTAGGTTTCATAGTACCTTCCATCTGGGGAAGGGGCTGATGAGTTTAACTGTATGCATGTGGAAGGCGTTAATGAATGTAACATTGTATGTGTACATTAGTTATTCATACATAACCGTTACACCAGGAATCATGCAACTTGGTGGCGGTGCATCTTGATGAGTTAGTACTATACCCTCATCATGAAAGTAGGTCACTATAGGCTTACTGAAATGACCATTAAATTTTGGACTTCTGGAACAAAAATACCAAAAATAAAATAAATTTGATCATTGCGATCAAATTTGGATACAGGTGATGCTTGATTTATGCCATAGATATATTCGTCAGGTTATGGCTTAAATTGAAAGTAATGCAAATGCACTAACATGAGCTACACAAGTCGCAGCACTTGGCACCAGCAATGGTGTAAAAATAAGCTCAGTGGTGCAAATTTAATGTTATTTCTTCTTTGTAAATGACCTTAAAAATGAAAGTACATTAATCAAATCAAGCATCACATGTATTGGTATGAGTAGTCTTTGTCCAGATCTTGGTTATCATATAAAAAATAGAGCTAGCCAGAGGTACAGCAGATGCTTTTATCTGCCCATGTAGTTCATGCAGAATGCCTGTATGATAAAGCTTTTCCTTTCAGGCTGTAGCATCATCTGGAAGTGTCTGTTTGTTTGTTTTATTTGGGTTATCACATCCTTCAGCACATAATAGGCTTATACATGGTGGCCATGCTCCCAAGGTGCTCGAGTGTGTGATTCGCACACTTGGAAAGTGGTAATGCACAAGAACTACTGCAAATTAGTTCTGTGCAGTATACAGTTTTATTCAGCCTTGCACCTTTAAGGTACTTGTTGCAACAAAAGTCAAGCTGGTAGAAATATTGGAGTGCTTGTTGCAACGTGTATTTTTACATAATTGTTTACACATCTGGTTTCTTTGGCTTGACATGAAAGGTTGTGAAACTAAATTTGATTGGCACATTGGACCTCTTAACAATCATTCTGTTGCAGTTTGAACCTTGCATCAAGGAAGTTTTACAAATGTGCATTTATAGTACTGGCTATTTAGAAGACCCAAAATGGTCCCAGCTTGGTTCATCTTTAGATGACTAATTCGTTCGGCAAATACTGGCAGATCATACTAATGAATGCAATTTATTTTTAATGTTAGGAAGTATATCAGATATTGGAGCTGAGAAAGTGTTAATGGAGATACCAGTGAGTGATTTTGAGCCTTAAAATGGTGTTAAATATGAGTCTGATGTGCATGCTGGATGGACAAAAACAGATGGCATGAGGTCAACCCCTCATTTCCTTTTGAAATTAAATGTAGAAAAGGCAGACAAACAAGTGAAATTAAACAATTTTAAAGTCAATCATACTTTTTGTTTCTTTTCTTGTCACAATTTAGGCCTGTGGGATCATGTGCTACAAAACCACATAGTCCAAGCAGAAAAGTTACATTAAATCTATTGAATAAAGAATGTCAAAATGAAAGTAAGAAGTAAAGCTGTTTATTTGATCAAAATACCTCTTTTTGAACAAGTAGACTATGACATTATTGGAGTTGAACCCAAATATAGCATCATGGAAATGTTAATCTGGCATAGAAGTTGATGGGTTCTAAAACTCACATCATAAAATTTGGTCATTGACCCATATTGCATGCTTCAAAGACTTGGGTTACGTTTTGTGTTTTAAAGTTTATTTCGCAAAGCCCTGTTCACACTAGAATGATCGAACTTAATGACTGAATGCATCTCTGTTAGTACCAAACCCTTCCAACAGAAGGTCACTATGATCTACACTCACAATTTACTGTCTTAGGTTAAGATTTTGCATTTAGCTTTTTGATAAAATATGATAAAATAGTTTTTTTGTGTGCTTGTTCCATTCATACTGTTCTACTTGGAATCCTAAAATTTGGTAGGGAAATGGATTTTGAGCACTACAGGGTCATGGTGTCACATATTTAATACTCAAATATTATTGCTTATGGATTACATTACCTTTGTACGATCAATTGTTCAGTTAAAAACATGAATAAAACATGATCCATTTTTTAAAAATATTTTTTGGTTAGGAAAAAGACTATGCTTTGTGTAAGTTCAGTACACTGTAGATGATAGACCATAATTACTATGCAGCGTGTGAATTGTGAACTCTTTTTGATTTCTTTTATTTCATATTGGAACAATTGGAAAATTCAAGCACATACAAATGTAAATGTAAAGATTATAATATAAAAGCCATCAAACTGATTTTTAACAATTTATTGATATGGTTATTGATATGGTAGTTGCACAAGAATTGGTACAGGTATGTTACCTGTTTTTGATTTTGCTGATTACACCTCAAAATCATGGTATTATCGGTATGTGTAGGAAATTCATTGAAATTTGGTTTGGTTTGGTGCTTTACAGCACAGCAATACAAATAGGTTTTTATTGCCTTGCCCAAGAACACACCATGGTAGCTTACCGTAGTTGGCAAATATAAGGTACATGATATATAGAATCTATGTTGGTGTTTGGACTGAGACAAGGAAATCCCAGTCAGGGGGTTACATTATTTGTCTCCCCACGAGGCTTGCTGAGTGGGGAGACATATAATGTAACCCCGCGACTGGGATTTCCATGTCTCTGTCCAAACCCCAACGTAAATTATTTTTCACACCCAATATTATCTTTTAAAGTAAAAAGAACTCTTCACTAGCATAATATGGTTCACGTCCAAATGTTTACATGCGACTCATTAATACAAATATGTTAATGAGGGCTGTGGTGTGACTGTTGCACACAGTTTGTACGTGTGAGCAAAGAAAAATAACAACACAAAACTTTGCATAGTAATGAGGTATTATCACATTTAATATATGGATGTTATATGAAATTAACAATAAATGATGAATATTTATTACAAGAAACAGTTTCATTTTCATCAGTTCCAATTTTGAAAAGTTATATTGTAAATAATGAAATGATACTTGGTACTCATCTCTACTATAGTTATACAGTATTGTTTAAAGTACAAGCTGTAATGAAGAGTAACATGTTGCATTAGATTATTCATGGGTAATTAGAGATCTGTGTCACTATTGTATATAACTCTCCTTTTCTTTGGAGGAGGTGAAACTGTTTGTGACACACTTGTGTTGCCCTTAATATTGATTGTAAAATTACCCCCGTGTATAAAAGACCCTCCAAATACAGACCCTAGCAGATAACCATGTGCTAAACTTTCAAGTTCACGGATTCTGTGAAAATTTATTTTTCTGTCTTGGAAATATGGCAAATGCTACAGTGAAATTTGCTTATGGATTAATGTGTTGATGGATAAAGGATTCCTTCTGGCTGGTAAGTGCATTATTTGTCATCAAATATTGTAGGTATATTTTTGATTCACCTGGGGCACAATGGAGATGCTTAACAAAATTAGAATAAAGCATGTTTGACATAACACATTTCTGGCTGTTACTAATTTTTCTGTAGTTGTTAAGAGAGTTGGGAGGCTATGAAGTGTATAGGTCTATAGGCAATGTGCATAGATCAGTGTTTTCTGTCATAGTTCATTTCACACAACATTGAGAATTTTATCCTATCTGTAGCACAGTCAATTTTCAGGTCAGCGTCAGTAAATGTAGTTAACAGTATAGAATTTGTTTCACACGAAGTATTTAAAACTAGTTATGTAGCTTTAGCTACATTTAATGACGCTGACCTGAAAAATGTACTGAGCTTGGCCTGCATATAGGATGAAATTGACCATGCTGTGTGGAACAAACTAGCATGATACTAAAAAGCTCGACATTGTGTGCATGTGTCTTTGTCTCTCTCGAAATGTTTTTGTATGGTGTGTTCTCAAAGATGGACTGACCTTAAGTTATTATGTTTTTTTTATATATTTGTTGTTGTTGTTGTTTGATATTAGAACAACTACGTCAGGCACAGCAGAAGACAACAAGGTTTTCTTTTTTAAAAGTAGTTCTGAGCGTGTGGACACCTTGACTGAGACGACTGGTCTGAGATGACTAGACTGAGATAAGAAATGTAAGGCTAGCAAAACAGCTAGATTTCTCTGTCACATGGGTGAGAAATATACTGTTCTATCTAGAATAATGAAATTCACTGAGGGGATGCATATTGATAGAGTACTTCATCAATGAAATTCACTGAGGGGATGCATATTGATAGAGTACTTCATTCACTGAGGGGATGCATATTGATAGAGTACTTCATCCTTATTACAAAAAAGGAGGTTTCTTTGCTATATACTTCATGGTGATTTTGTTGAAATTTTGTGTTTAAAATTTATTTATTGGCTTGCTGTTCTTGTTTGAATCATGAACTTGATAAATTGATGCATCTATGTTGGTACTACTGCCTTGCAACAAAAGAAAGTCACTGTGATCTACAGTTTATGCATTACAAACAAAAGTTTAGCACATGACCACCTAGATTTGTCCATGCTATGTACATCCTACCCTATGCAGAAGGCCATTTCTGACCAGTGTAGTTGGAAGTAATAAACATGTTTACACAGTGGCAAACTTTCCATTATATGTTTGCTTCCATTGTATATTGCATTAGGTTACACTCACTGGGTTAACTGTGTATTGCACTTGTCATTTGGCAGAGGAAATGGGATGAGAGAATAGTAACGTTTTCATGTGAGACTTCAGCTGTAGTGGCTAGTCGGGGTAGTTACTGATGTATAAAGTATGCTTTTTATAATGGTTGTCACTCAAGGGTTACTCAGAGCCTGCGAGTTTTGCACAGTAAGATCTATTTTGAGTAGGCCATAAATTGGTATCCAAAATCTCCTGGTATTTTTGAGCATTTTTGTTTTTATTTACATTAGTTAAGGTACCAATGCTGTGCATGCAGATGTGCACCCATATCATAACTTGACATTTCTAATTGTGCATGGAGGGAACCAAACCTGGCCTCCAACCACTGTTGCTTTTTCTCCAAATATAAATATGTTGCTTATTTCCACCCATGTATACCCATATCATAACTTTACATTTCCAATTATTTTTTAGAGGAAACTAGATCTGGCCTCCAACCATTGTTGCTTTTGTTCCAAACATAAATATGTTCGTTTCCAGTGACCATCTGCCTTGTTGGAAAATGGCACCATTTCCCACTCTCCAGATACTAACCTAAATTTTCTCTTGCGATATGATGCCCTACGCTTTTTACAATTTTGCTGCTATATCGCACCTTCTGGCAATGTAGTATTTACATCCGTGGTTATTGTTATGACTCTATGATATTAAACTAAGTAACACAAAATACCAAAAACGAGTCAGTTTTGTAAAATGCAACAAATAATTTATTTCCCATGAATACAAAGTGTAAATATAAAAAGATCTTACAGTATTATGAATTAAATTTCAAATAGTCCTGAAAGTTCTATCACAAGACCAAATGTATGAAGTTCCAATTGAATTCCAGTGGTATTCAGATAAATTCTGATGTTGAATGTATTGATGTGCCTTTAGTCTCTAATGTGCCAGTGACCTAGAATGTGGCAGTTTGTTAACAGTCTGTTGATATATCACAATAATGTAATTGAAAATGTTATTGACTGAAGTCATCATAATTCGAAATTAATGTTTTAGTCCAAGAATATTGTTGAGCACTTTGCAGTTCTAGTGAATAGTAATTTGAATAATTATATCCACCCAAATAAAAAAACGGAACACAACAATAAGACTGACTCCACTTCTGATCTTAAGGTAAAAATGAATAATTTTTTATGTGAACAATATTGATATAAATAGCTAAGACAGAATAATAGAGCCAGGATATATGCCAGTCTCCTAACACAAGTTGTCAAGTGTAGGAATTTTCAGGTGGAAAACTGATGTCCTAGGCTCAAATTCAAAATAAACATGTTTACCTCCATTAATAGTAATCTGAATATTTAATCTATAATGTTAGAGAAATATTAACTATGTAGTTTGTTTACAAAATAAATGTCACTGGTCAGATACGCCGTGAACTTGATTTTGGATTTAGGTTGTTTGCACAATAGATATACATAACATATAGTCATTAAGAAAAGTTAACAAACAACACAAATTAATCATATGTAACACTACGTAAATGATGTGAGGCAGTTTGTCTATTGATATGTACTTGCCTGTTTTCATTGAATCCTTCTGTTCTGTTTCACATGTCTTTCCACCTGACAGTAATCCTTTTCAGTCAGTGACCTATTTCTACCACTTCTTTACAGGACCACATTTAAAAATTTACAAATCAAATTGGAACAATGATACACTGTGGCTGTTCTGTATTCTGATGATTTCATTTATACTTCTCCCATCTTGATTCAGGTCTACAGTATTTTTTTTAACATTGCTAGCCAGTTCTGACCCACTTTTTTCCATTGAGCTTTATTACCATATTTTCAGTGTAAATGAGCAGAGAATTACAGGAACTTGAACTTTATGTTAATAGCTACACAAATTAAAGTTGTGACAAAATGTAAATTATCTTCAGACATAGCATGTCACCAGACACTATTTTACTATGTATGAAATTGTTAATTATATTTTGGTTAGTGTAGGCTCTTTCTACATAAGCAAATTGCAGGACTGGCAAAAATGGGGTATTTTTTTTTCTTTTCCTAAGGTACCAAGCCAAATGTGATAGTTGTTCAGAAGACCCAGGCAAAACGATCTGTTCTGCCAACAACTCCAACAGCATCTGGTTTAAAATCTGCTACATCATCAACAGTCATCTCCAGTCCATTTGAACGGGTGAGCGATGCAAGAAAATGTATTATTTGAACATTCTGAGATTCAGTTATTAATAAGAAAAAAGGTCTGAAGAGAGGGAAAAATCTGAAAAAGCTTCATATTTTAAGTTAAGTGTGATTGAATGGTTAAAGTGATACACTAATCATTTTTGGTCAGTTTCTCAGGAAATTAAAGCATAACTGCTTTTTTGTTAAAGATAAAATTATTGCTTTTATTATCATGTTAATAATCATTATCATCATCAATATCTTCTTATTTTATTATTATATTATTATTATTTGTTCACCTAGTAACAAGGTCAGTTGTGCCTGTGGTATGGTCTTTTGTTTTTTGTGCATTGTCCATTGTATGCCATCTGTCATTCATTCAGATTTGTTATTTATTCGAAAAATCGCTTGACAAATTTTCACATGATTTTATATAGAGAATTGTAGCATCAAGGTCTTGCAAATTCGCTCAAAGGAAGCCAATCTGCCATCAAATAAGGCCACTATTTCTAAAAGTAGAAAGTTTTTTAAACAACTTAAAGACTGCTTAACAAAGCATCCTGGAATTAAAGTTTTACAAATTTTTTCAAGTGATACCATTCCACCATCATATTTTGTGGGGCCTTGGGGGCAGAGTGGTTTAAGGTGCATGCCTTTACTGATCACTCGTGTGTCATCTCTGTCCACATGGGTTTGAGTCCCTGCTTGACCGAGGTGTGTGTGTGTGTGCATGTGTGAAAGCTTGCCAGTAGCTTCCTGTGGGTTGGTGGTTCTTCCCAGGTTCGTCCTCTACCAAATATACTTGCTGCCATGCATAGCCTGTGATGTACTGAAAAATGGCATTAAACCCGCAAAACAATCATATATGGCAGCCATTAGTAAAAGTAGAAAAACCTATAAACAACCATTTCTCATAAACTGCTGAACAGAATTTGGCCAGCTTTGAAAGAAAGCATTCTAATGTAGTGGGCTTAGATATCATCATCATTACTAAAAAAATAGTATAACCTTTAAATTGTTTATAAAAATAATATTTTGATAAAAGTTGACAGAAAGCTTCATGGATAAGGATTTAAAATTTGTTCCAATGATGCCAATGTACCATCAAAGAAGTATGCTGTTGCTAAAAGAAAAGAAAAGTATAATTTATTCTAAGAAGGCTGTTTTGCAGAACTTGTTTTAGCTCAAAGTTTCTTCAGATTTGTAAAGCTTGTCATTGTGCATTGTCAGCATTAATAAAAATATAAAAACAGTTAAGTAGCTTTATCAGACACATGGAACACAATTTGACCAACTTTGAAAGGAAGTGTCCTGGCCTAAAGGTCTTTCATTATTGGACAGATGATGCAGATGTCCCATCCAGTATGAAGATATAAAACCATGAGAAACCTTAAAACAATTAATTTCATAACATCAGCCTACTTGGAAGAAATTACAGCAGAAAGCCAACTACTGGCCCAGATTTCTTGACAGCTGGTAGATGTCAGTCAGAAGAGTGATCTCAGTCCTGCCAGGACGTTTTGTTATTATTGTTGTTCAGTCCTTTAATCACTTGTTAATATACTTGATTATAGAGTATATAAAATCAAAGCTGGTCATGGCATCAGACATTTGTTGTAAATGTATGAAAGGAAAATGAAAAACAGTAGTAAATTGGTATATATATTTATATATATATAGTCAACAGACTTCACTGTTACTAATTCCTCATCTTTTTCTGTACATAAGGAATTAGTGAGTTTTCTCCAGAAGCAAGATCCCAGTAAGCAGTATGTAGTGACAACAACAACAGCTAACCTTAGTAGGTCGCTGTCGGAGAGGAGGGTAATTGTCACCACTCCTGCTCACCAAGACCATGTTAGGCAGGTAAGATAGTAAATGCGGAAGTTAGAACAAGAATAAATCATATAAGAGTATGAATTGTATTTTGTATCCTTTTCCCTCCATAAAAGGTATATTTGTTTTATTTAGTCAGTTCTTAAATTTCAGAGTGAATTTTGCTAATTATGTATGATTGTAAATTTTGCACAGATGTTCATAGAAGCATTTTGATGACCCATATTGCCAGGAAATTGGGAACAAGTCTTAAGAAAGAAGAGGTTTGTTCCCAATCAAGAAAAGCCCCTTAATTTTGTAAATATGTGACACAGATGTGGACAGGGCTGTAGAGAGTAATCACGGGCCCTGGGATAAGAAACACCTGGGCCTCTCCTAGTTCATGTTTAAACAAAATTTTTCTTTTATAATATTATAAAGTGTTGTTCAGCCTGGGCCCCCTTATTGGCCCGGGCCTGGGGGATATAGCCCTGGTTGTGGACCTGCCAACTCTTAAAATTTGACCACAAGTCTTATGGAAATGACCATAGCAAACATTGCTGAAATAGGATTGTTGTGGTAAAATCCAGATACTGGCTTGTGCATGTTTTATTCGGATCTGGGCATCATATTAAATTCAGTGAAGTTTGTCAGGGAACCAAACTAACTTTACACAAATACTTCAGACACTTTAAATTGCACATATTTATGCATGCAAAATGGTGCATGATCAAATTGTTGCTTATAGAATTTTGTAAATATGGCATCCAACAAATGATACATGTTCCTGAGGAAGGGGACAGTATGCCTCTTAAAAAGTTTAAGTAGTAACTGAAGATCAAATAGGAATATTTGGATTCTTGGGTGAAAAGAACAGGAAGGGCAGCAGTTATGTTCATTGGACATTGTTTGTTGATTTGAGTATCCTCATGGAAGAGATGATTGTTGTAGCCATGTGAAATTGAAAAAAAATAGCCAAGGATTACAAGTTGAGAAATAGCAAGAAGCCGTTTGACTCCATAGCATTTGGAACGGCATTTTGTGAAACACTGGAGTGAAAGTAATTAAGGCCTACATGTACCTTACAAAACATTTTTAGTTGAACATAATGTGTACTATCATTGCATCAGTCTCTGGTCACACTTCTGAACCTTTTAAACGCATGTTTTCCTACTTGACAAGAGCAGTACACGATATTTTGTTCACTGTACTGAAAATTGCTTGAACTTGCAGAAAAATATCTAATTCCCTACTGAGAAGGTCTTGTTAGGGTTGGCAGGTCTGCACTGGGGAGAAAACCAGGAGTTTTAGCTGCCATGTGATCACATAAAAAATATGTAGGAAAGTCATAACTGAACTGATACTAAATTAAATTTATTGAGTTCATACTAGAATTTCAGAGGTGGTGGAATTACTGCATATACTCATTTATAAGACGAGCCCAACTGTAAACTGCATGGACCCAGATCTGTTTCGCATAATACGCTGGCAGATCTGGGTCTGTGCAGTTTGTTAGGAGTAATCACTAGAACAAACAACATAGACCCTGATCAGCAGGTGCATTATGCTATGGCACATCAGGATCTTTGTTGTTGGCAGTTTGACTCGATTTATAAATGAGTACATAATGGTAGTTGAGGTACAGTTACTGTATGGATCATCAGGGTGCTTGCATTAAACATAATGTATAATCAATCCAAGTGCTCATGCTATCTGATTAGTCAAGTAGATTGGTTACCCCATGCTGACATGTCGTCTGTCATATGTGATCATGATACAGAATTTAAGACAAAAATGAAGAAGTTTATCTTCCTCAGTTCCCCTTTTAATATGTAAAAATAGCTAAAATGTATTGTTTTAAATCTTTCCTTAGTATTTGGTATTTTGAACTGGGAACATGTTAAATATTGTCATCATCAGTAACATTTGTTCCACCTCCACTTCCACAATTTGTCTTTGTGGTGAACTTTACTATCTTACCATGTTAAATACTTAGAAATCTACAAATGCTTATGCAATTTTCAATGTATAATACCACACTGAGCGTAATTGACAATGATTGCATTAAATATATAAAGTATGCAGTCAGATAACATTGAAAGTTGATATTAGGGAACCAGCCAGGCATAACTGGAATTTAACAAAATAATTCAATCCTTCTTTTTATACCGAGGTAGATAATTTTTAAAGGCGCTTTCTCAACATTTAAAACCACCCTTTTCTAAAAACTTTCTTTGTACAAAACATATGCTGTTAAGCAGAATGAAGTTACCATTTGTATTCTGTACATTTAAGTGAGTTACATGCCAATTATATGAATTTCAGTAGTTTTTCTTTAGTGATGCATCCTGTGGATAAAGACGTGATCATATGTCTAGTTCAAATATTATGGGAGAGTATCAAAATAGAAACAGCTTTGGATTTCTAAATGCACATTTTCAAAGCCAAAATGTTGTGATTCCATTCAGTAAGGGTTTTTGAGTGAACCATGATAAAATTAATTTAATCTAATGGTAACAGAAAACAATAATCAGATGTTGAATAAATTTTTAAGGATGAAAACTTTGTTGAAAAATGAAGATAAATAGTACAGTGCAACTGGTGTAATCAAGCCATAAGGGGAACTGGATATTTCAACCAGCTTGGGTATTCTTTGAATGAGACCTAAAAGTAATTTTTTTAAAAGTGTAGGCAAAAAGAACTAACCTCTACCTGAAAGGAACTGGAATTCTTGTTGGTTACATGAAACAGGGTTCCATTGTAGTTATATTTGAAAATCCTGATGCATTTTAATTGTGGTATTTAGCACCTGACAGGATTTTCTTGGTCTTTGTTTAGCATTTAACAGGATTCACTCATTGTTTTGTAATATACATTATCGAACAAAATGCTGATTCATGTGTTTCTGCAGGCTAGATCTGACTTGGAAAGCCACAGGCAGAGCACATTTCTACAGGATCTGATTCACGCAGCAGGAATAGTGCCATCATCAAACGAAAATGGGGCAGAGCATGGGGCAGGAGATGCTCGTATAGGTCTAGATGACACACATGTCTCTGTCTCATCTGAAGCTTCCCACACTGACACAGCTAGTCAAACAAAAGGTAGAGGAGAGTTACACCTTAGACTTGTAAAAGAATGTTAAATTTGCTGCAACAGTGATAATATTTAATGCAGTCACCTGCCTAAGATAACAAATTTCAAACCCAAATTTTTGAAGAAATTGTTTTGCATTAAGCTTCACAATGACTTGGAGGTAACTTTTCCTTCTCAGAAAAGGATAGTTGTTATAGTGTTGGTTGAAAGTGTAATTTGTTGACTTGGGTAAAAGTTCAACCTTTGTGATCTGTAGAGAAAACGGTTTGAAAAAATTTATATATTGATTTTGCAAATTTTGATTTGCTTAAAATACGAATGTGTTTATCAGGAGTTATAGGAATTAAGTCACAGTAATGATCAGGTTGAAATCTATGATTGTGTTTGCTTAAAGCATCTGTGAATGGAGAGGTTCAAAACACACATGCATTGTTTGTAGTACTTGAATCTTTCTTTACTGTTTTGTGCATATGCTTTCAATATTGGCTTGATTGTAAATATTTACTCTGCAAGTACTGATTCAGGAACAGATCGTTACATGTGATAACAGTTTTGTATGGTAATCTTTAAGTGCTTACCATTTTGTCAGGTTGTTTATTTTTCATTATGTTTATATCTTCATTTTATTTTTCTTCCCTGTCTTGGGACCCTGAGTGGCTGAGTGGTCTAAAGCGCTCACCATTCCGGATCACTGCCATCTCACCTCTGTCTACATGGGTTTGAGTCTCTGGCTCGGCTAATGTGGGTATGTGAGAAAGCTTGCCAGTAGCTTCTAGTAGGTCGGTGGTTCTTCCTGGGTTTTCCAGGGTTCTTCCTCCACCAGTTATACTGGCCGTCATGTATAGCCTATCTTGTGCAGAAAAATGGTGTTAAACCCTACAACAACAACAGCAACATCTTTCCTGTCTTGATTGGAAGAAGCAAGAACATAGTATTCACAGTTCATCCAAACATTTTCCATACTATAGCTTTTGTGCTTTTGAGAGGTCAGCAATCGGCCTTTTCAGTTTTTCATTCTTGTCCTTTATCTTTACAGCTGTTGAAAATGGAGGGATAAAACTTTGTACTTTTATGCTTGTTCTTTGATTGTGTTCCCTGATCACTTTAATGATAGGAATATAAGCTTCACTGTCTCTCAAATCCAGAATTTCAAACTCTTACTTGTGGCCTCTCCTTACTACTGCCTGATTGCAATGGTAATAAATCATTTTTAACTTTCCCATTAGTATGTATAAGGCTATCCCACAAGGCTTTATCAAATTTTTCAAGGTCGTCATGATTTTGAACAATCTGTGTACAAGCGTGGTGATTTATCATGTGTTGAAGTGTAACCTTTGTTGTCATTTTTGGTGAATATACTTCCATAATTTTGAAAGAATTCTGTAATGGTAAGTTGTACACAGTGTCAGCACATATATGCATGCCGTATTTTTTCAGTAGCAAACTTAGTTTGAATTCGCCATTTTTTATGTTGTGAGTACTGTTGTATAATACATATTGTTTCCCAGTTTTTCTAAGCTCTACTGATCATAGACAACAGTAGCATATGGGATGATCTTTTGTTGGCCTCTCCATTAGCAGAGGTTTGTTATCACTACTCCTTCTAAACTACATGCAGGATTACAGTGAAACTTTGCATACACAATAATCCCAAAGTCTAGTTTGTCCTAAATGAATATAGTGCTGCACAGACATAAAGTATGGTCATCACAGTCGTCATCTTGGAAATCTTGTTATTGCAATTCTTCTTAAATGGATGGTTATATCAGCATGTGGTTTTCAGTAAAAGAATAAAGCTGCAATGGCTAAAGTCTTATTGCTACTCCTCCTGACCAAAAGTTGTATCTGCATGTTTTCACCAGTGTCTAGTTTTTTTTGACAATCAGACAAATGTGACCTAATTTCAGATAATTCAGAAATATTATTATATTTGGTTAAAGAAATGTTTAAGCATACAGAAAAGGTGTTGCTGGTCTGCTATACATTTATCAGTAGGGAATGGCCATTATTAAGAGCTACATGCTATGCAGCAGATCTCACAAGTTATCAGTGCAAAAACAAGCTTTGTTTTATGTTTGAAAAATTTTGCTTTTGTTTTGGCTGAAATTTATTTTTTAAAAGGTGTGTTTTCCTTAACGGTTTACAGTACATATTTGGAAAATTTAGCTCTTGCATGCTGTTATAGTTACGATTATGAAACTAGATGAAGGGATGCACTAACTCCTTCATTTCAGTTGTAGGTCATTATGGCCCATATTTTATGCTCACAGACTGAGGTTAAATTTTATGTTTGAGGTTCATTTCTCGTGCACTGTTTATGCTAGAATTGTGAAACAGGCAATAATATACATCTCTGTTAGTACCACACCCTTACAAAAATAGACATACATCATCTCCTACATTTCATCTTTTCCTGTCATTGGTAAACTTTTTGTGTTCAGCTGAAGATCACACAAGTTTCTGGCTTGCTATATGCATACTCTTCTACTTAGAACTGTGAAACTTGCTGAGGGGGTACAACTTGACAAGTTTTGTATCATTATTGCAAAATGAGGTCTTTTTATCCAGTATCTTTTGCTTGAATGACTTTATTGAATTCTTTGTTTAAAATTTATTAATCAATGCTTTTTATATTGTAGACACTAAACTTAATAATTGGATGCATCTCTGTTAGGACCACACTATTTCAACCAAAGGTCATTATGACCTACATTTTGTGCAGCACTGGCATTGGTTAAGCATTTCCATGCTGTAGATATGATGGTTTACTTTGAAGGTTCATTTTGATCAGTGCACTTGGAAAGAGGAAATTTTTTTTATCTTAAACTTTTCGTAATAATGACGAAGCATTGTACTATTGTGATAGGTTACCTTCAGCAGGTTAACCCAGTATTGAGCATGTGATTGAGTATTGGAATTTGATGAACTGCATGTTTTTTATGAATCCTTATTTGTATTGGCTAACCAAGGTAGTTATTTATGCACCTGTGTACACTGGCTGTCACTCCACTGGTACTCAAAGCCTTTGACCTTCACCAAGAAATATCAGACTTTTGTTGATGGACAGTGATTACAATTAAACAGATTTTAAGAAAAATGACAATAAAAAAAATAAGAAGCAAAATTAATCATTTTTTTGTATGAACTCATTATTGAACATCTTTGATATAACAGAAAATAAAGTTCATTTTTATTGTTTCATGCATTTTTATGCTTTGTCACAATGGCTAAGTAGTTTAGTTGCTTGGTTGGTTGGTATACTGGCCATATAGTCCAAAAAAAGATAGTGCAAATTTAAAATGTCAGAAAATGTTAAGAGAAACAAGGTGCCTCAAGAATCATATTTAGATGGGATGCCAACAATTTGTTGTCAAGATCACTTTACTCGGAATTTATTTTCAGCATAGTTAATGTTTCTGCATAGGTAATGTTTACAGTGGCTAATGAAGACAACTGAAAGCTATGCAGAGGTGAGCTATGTAATCCTTGATTACACTCTGGTTTTCACCGGCATTTAAGGAATAAATAATTGTTAACTGCACTCTCTTTTTTAATTGCATTTAAGCAATCAACACTATACTGAAAGGAGACCAGTAATGAAATCTGCAAAAGTAACAACAAAATGATGGCATCAGTCATTTTCACTTTTTTTTTTGCTACAATTCATCCCACCATTTTGTCGCATAGGATAAACAAATTTATTTAGAAGGTTACAGTACATGTTTAGGCTAGTTTTTATGGCATAGCAACACTTTTAAGGTGATATTGTGTCAAGGAAAATATAGTTTATCATGCTGAGGTAAGTAGAGCAATATGTAGCTTTTTATGTACATGTTTATTAATAAATTGATAAAACAGTTATCTAAATGCAGTTTTGGTGCATTCATTATGTGTCACCATATTCATTTGTGTGTACACACATGTTAGGCAGTGACTTTACACCATTAGCCTTGTTCTTGACATGCTTTCAGCAAGAGAGACAACTCTTATACAGGATTGTGAAAGTATTAGCTGCATTTTGTGAGTTTACAAGTGTTACATTTGAGCCTTGCAAAATAAAAAATGAGCAGAGTATTTTGATTTTATCCCTGACAGGAGTTCCCTCACAGACTCTTCCCAGTAATGAATGGTTTGAGTACGATGTGACAGATGAACACGGGAACACCTTCACCCACACTGCCGATTCTGCTGACACTGCTGCTGCCATTCAGTCGCTGCTAGACATGCAGGCCAATGGGGCCCCACACAAATCTAAAGTCACTGTGCAGAGGTAATCAAAACAGAATTATCACTACTTGAAATGTGTTTTATTTAAGAAAGAAGAGGATGATATTCATTGTTTTTTTTTATATAAAGAAAACAAATTTGTACGATGAATCTGAAGTGTGCCTAAACAAATATATGATTAGTTTGGAGGCTAGGAGTATGGGAGGGGGATATGGCTGAATAAGATTTAGTTGCATTTTTCACATACATGCATTGTGTGGCTATTTTTGTTGTTGGAATTGTTCTCCTCCTGACCATTGTTAGATGAGACTATAGACTATGGGCAGGTGGCTAAATTTATGGACAGATCATTTACGAAACCACTGGCGGTCAATGCAGTATGCAAGACTCCTTTTCTACAGACTGTTCCTTGGCATTCTGAAATCTTACTCTATAAAACAATAAAACAGATTTACGGTTCACTTTGCTCAGTTGATATCAGAGTACACCTGCTATTATGGCTGTAATGGGGCTTATGCTCTCTCTCTCTGTCTGTCTCTGTCTCTGTCTCTACATATGTATTTTGTGTGTGTTACAAAAATGTTCAGAATATGACTGATATCAAACAGACTACACTCACTATGACTGCATGTACTATATATACTTGCTTATAAGTTTAATTCAGCTGCAAACAACAAAGACCCTGTTCTTCCAGTGCATAATACACCAGCAGATCAGGGTCTGTGTTGCTTGTTCTACTGATTATTGCTTAACAAATCACATAGACCTAGATCTACTGGTGCATTATGCACAGCATGTCAGGTTGACACAGTTTGCAGTTGGATCAGTCCTGTACACAAGTATATATGTAACATATTTGAGGAGACACTGATCCTCTGAATCCAGCCTATACGTCCCTACTAGTCAGTCTGTCTGTTGTATTCAATATAATACATGTACACACTTAAAAAGTGCCCCTTCCTAAAAAAGATAAATCCATTGCTAGCCGCATGCATCTTGATTCAAGCGTACCTTATAAAGAGGGAAGTGGCTATCAAAATGTGTCAAAAACATAAAGATTTTCTTTGGAACATTTCAGCATGCATTTTTGCAGTCCTGTTTCCACATTGTGACTTAGCAAGTCTCAAAAATGGGTCTTACATATTTTATATGGCACAATCTTATTGGCAGACAGCGTCAACATATACAAAGGGAGATAACTCTTCTATTAAGAACATATGCCTCACATTGTTTATAATGTAATTTGTTGTTGTGAGTTAACCCAAATAAATATAATTGTTCATTCAAAGTGCAGTTACTGTTACAAGAAAAATTATTATCTAAATATAACTGTCTGATATTGCCCAAAATTATTGAAAACATTTGGCATACTGAACTTCTATAAGTTAGAAAAATTGAAAATCTCTTGCTATATTGCATTGTGTTAATGGAATTGAGTGATTTTTGCTCCTGTATACTTAGTGTTTAGTTTACCTTTAGAAATCTTGGTTTGTTTGAATAGGCGTTTTTCTTAATAGAAAATTAAGGTAGCACCCCACAATTATAATTAGGGTTTCTCTGATAATGGACAACATTAAGGTGATTTCAGGCAACCCACATACTGTGATTTCATTTTTAATAGCAGCTATATCTTACCCATAGCTATTTATTTGCTTTCTTATTCATGCCACAAAATTCTCTCTCCGTTTGATATGCATACATCATCCCATAGACTGAAGAATTGTCAAATATGATGCAATTCCTTGTGCAACTTGCCTTATCCTTGGTAAGTTATGTGCAAAAGAAGCACAGATAGTTCATCTTTTTTCAAGGATGTTGATGTGATCAGACAGTTGCCAAATTCACCGGAACAAATTTGCCTGTAGCAGTGTTTTTTAACTGCAGTTGTTCAATCCGGAGTGCGCTTTGAACATCCAATTGGGCAGTCTCCATCAACCTTCAGGATGCCTATTTACACACCCACATATTTCATCCTCACTGCAAATATCTCTGGTTTTGCTTTGACCAGGACGTTTTTCAATTCTATATCCTATTGTTTGGAATTTCTTCCACATCTGGAGTTTTCACTCAAGTTTGGGAATAGTGGGTGGATACCTCCAGTTACTGGGAAAATACCAGTTCTCCATTATATAGACAACTAGCTGATCCACCATGTTCCAGTCCAATCTCTTCTGGATCTGAATCACTGCTGGTCTGTGGTAACTCATTGGGCCTTTTGCCCAACCTCAGGAAATTGGTGCTTACTCCATTACAAGACTTCGTTTACATGGGGATGAATTTCATCATAAACCAGAACCTAGTCCGAGCTCCACTGGATTGGACAGATTGAATCCTGGCTCTGTTAGAGATGCTACAAGCAGAAACGTCTTTGTTCAACTATACCTGTCCCTTCTGTGAACTTTGAACACTGCTGCCGACTTATATTAGGACATTTTCATATGCAACCTCCACAGTTCCTCCTTCTTGCAAAGTTGAAACCTCACAGATTCTCTATCAAAACTGATCTTTCTTGGACCAGCATTTCATCATCATTTGCAGTGGTGGGTGAAGCAGGACAGATTCATGACTGGAGTCCACATGTATGCACCTGAGCCACACTCCTGTCTGTTTGCCAATGATTCACAGATTTCAGTTGGGGCTCTCATTTAGAACTGGAGGGCTTAATTCAGCAGGGTCTTTGGACCCCATCCGAATCATCCCTCCATTTAAACAACGTAGAAATGAAGGCTGTATAACTAGCATTGCAAGGGTGCATTAACAGAGTAAGGGGTCGATGTTTCGTGGACTCCTCCAGTAACAAGTCCGTCATAGCTTATCTTGGACATCAAGGAGACACACATGCCCCTTCTCTTTGTGTGGAAGTCTGGAACCTCCTGTGCTGGGGCACCTCTGAGAACACAACACTCTTTCTGTCCTGGATCAAGAAGCAAGGGCAGTGGATGAATTCAGTCTCCATTTGGATCGGCTGCTCACTTAACGCCTTTCCACCCTTCTGATTCCTCAAGTTCTGCAAAACATAAGAACTTCCACAGCTAAGGTCATTCTCATAGCCCCTCGTGGCATCAGCACTTGTGGTTCATCTTCTAGACCTGTTGATTGCTCAACCCAGGTCTCTTCCTCATTGGAGGGATCTTGAGTCACAACACCAGGGACCCCTCCACCACAGCCCACAAATTCTCCCACCTTCATGTTTGGGCTGCCAGGGCTTTGCCAGTTGCATCATTCAAACCAGTGGAGTTTCTACATCCATGGTCTACGATGCCATGCCAGGTGGAGAATCTTCTATGGTTGGTGCAGTAGGAAACATGTTGATCCTAGCTGCCCCTCTATAAATTCTGTTGCTAATTTCCTTTTGTTTCTCCATGAGAACAAAAAATGCTCTGTATCCACTATAAGGGCTCTAGAGCTACCATTTCAAACACACTTCTATTCTCTCAAGGCACAGTAACTGGGTTGGATTTGTACCTTGATGATCTTATTAAGTATTTTGAGCTGCAGAGACCTGTCCCATGCTCTCTTATGCCTAGATCAAATCTTTCTTGTTGTATAGTCATTAACCCAAACCTCTTATGAACAAATGAGTGAGGCTTCTTTTCAGGACCTCACTGTTAAGACTTTGTATTTGTCCTTGCCTCAGCGTGACGATGTTGTGAGATTCATGCCTTATCTGTTGACACTGGCTGTCTCCAGTTTAATGAGAATTATGATTCCCTCTTTTGTCAACCAGGAATTTTTTTAGCCACGAATCAATTACCTTACTACTAATAGAAATCCCCATCTCAGTTGAATCTGTGCTGCGGATGATACAGATGGACTTTTATGTCCCATGAGGGCACTCTGTTTCTATCTTAAGGCATCCAAAGAGAGGGTAGGAAGCATCTTGTCCTCCCTCTCAAGGGCTCCATAGACATTTCAGCTGCCAATATTTCACAGTGGATTGTCACACAATCATCTCTTACTGATCGAGACCTTTCCTTGATGAAATTTTTAAAGCCCATGAGATTCGAGCCATTGCTACCTCCTTGGCCTATCTTAATCACTCCTTCTTGGAGGACATCATGAAAGCAACATTTTGGCATTTCCATGCTGCCTTATCCTCCTTTTACCTCCACTCTTATCACAACAAAGTGTAGGCAGTTTTTCTCAGGGTCCTATCGTTATAGCACAACAAGTGGCTATGAGGAATACCAGCATTCCATAACATGGATGTCTCTACCAATAGTAAATACTTTCCATTTTCTTTTTTATTTTTATAAGTTTACTGTAGCATCAGCCAACCCTCTTGACTGGCAAATTCAGCTAAACAATAGCTATGGATATGCTATTGCTGCTATTAAAATGTTGTTGTTGTTGGGGGAGGGCTAAAAACTAACTTTAATTATGCAATACTTGTGCATTGCTATTGTCAGATGCCCTCCTCCCATCCCACTCTGTTTTCCTGATGTAATAGTTTTCTTTGAAAAAGATGAACTATCTGTGCTTGTTTTGCATGTAACATACTGGGACAAGGTGAGTTTCATGAGGAATTGCATCATACTGACAATTCTTCTCTAAGTGAGGATGAATTCACTGTTTTTTTGTTTTTTTTGGGCATGAAAAGAGAGCTAAACAATAGCTACGGATAAGTATTGCTTAATTAAAATTAGTATCCCCCCACTTCATTTTTGTGGCATGTCAATTTTTGTTTAGTTTGTGATTGTCACAAAGTATGAATTTAAAGATGCAATGAACAATGATCTATCACATAGTATGAATTTAAAGACGCAATGAACAATGATCTGTCACAAAGTATGAATTTAAAGATGCAATGAACAATGATCTGTCACAAAGTACGAAATTAAAGATGCAATGAACAATGATCTGTCACAAAGTTTGCATTTAAAGATGCAATGAACAATGATCTGTCACAAAGTATGAATTTAAAGATGCAATGAACAATGATCTGTCACAAAGTACGAAATTAAAGATGCAATGAACAATGATCTGTCACAAAGTATGCATTTAAAGATGCAATGAACAATGATCTGTCACAAAGTACGAATTTAAAGATGCCATGAACAATGATCTGTCACAAAGTACGAATTTAAAGACGCAATGAACAATGATCTGTCACATAGTATGAATTTAAAGATGCAATGAACAATGATCTGTCACAAAGTATGAATGTGAAGACGCAATGAACAATGATCTGTCACAAAGTATGAATTTAAAGATGCAATGAACAATGATCCACTGATAAAGATATTCGAACTCCTTTGATATCCATCAAGTACCAATGAAAATGCAACATTTTCCAAACCCATGAAAGCAGATATCCATGAAAAGAATTAATTCACTTTATAATATTATATTGAGTATGCTTTCCTGTTATTCTTAGCAGCCCTGGAAATGGTCAGTTATTGATTTGGTTATGCAAATATTTCTAGGATAGCAAACAACATATAGATTAGGTTCTTAACTTTTCTTATTTTGAACTAAACTTGTGTTGAATTATTGGTTTTGTGGCAGTCTTTGTTTTGAATTTTGCTTTGCTTTTTGCATCGTTTTAGGTCATCTAGTATAGACTTAAGCCAGTTATCTGATCAGCTAAGCCAACAACAGTTCTACACAATAGGTAAGAATTATATTTTTACTTGGATCTTTAATCATATTTTAGAAAAGTAGCAACTTACCTGGACACTTTTCAGTGCAATGTTTAAATTAATAAGCTTACTCGGACATCACCCTTTAATGAGCTGGACTAATTCTTACTCTTAATGCCTATTTCATACTTGCTGTAACACAACATACCATGTGAAAAAACAGTTTTTGACCCCTAGCCCCCACCCCCTTCCAGTTATGTTATGAAAAACATGATTTTTAGTAATCTTAAGGTGAAAAAAAAAAGAGAGAAACAGACATTTCTTGATTAGACTTTACATGACCACAATATGTTGTCTGTGTAACAGGAAACTGCTGTTTAAACCAATATAAACTATCCTTGGGTCATTTTATACAGCTATTATCATTGAGGCTTTTAAAAGGTAAGGCAGTTAGATGAGCAACCACCATTTCACACATTGCTTAATTGGCTGAGAATAGCAGCTGTGATGGGGTGTTTAGTCTTATGCACACTGCTGTGGGGGAGCCCATTAGGTTAATTTGTATAGGTAAAGTAAGCTTAGGTTAATTTGCATAGGTAAAGGAAGCTAAGTGGAGCAGCCCAGTTTGTTTGAAGTTCAGTTCAGAAGAGATGTGTGTTAAAGAACACAGCTTGTTACACATCATTTCCTGAATGAGAATATTTAATCCTTCTTTATTAAAGATTAAAGGCAAGTTTGTGATCGGCAGCGATGTTTCTTTGAAGTTTGATTTTACTCCATTTATAAAATGCAAAACATGTTGAAGTAGTATACAGGTGTGATTAAATTTTTTTTGAGGCAACATGTCAAAATGCAGATATGATTAAGTAAGAATGAACCATCTGCAAAGTGAGCAAAGCCAAGCAAAACTAATTTTCAGAACTCCTGGACGGAGTTTGATTTTGTGAAGCATGGCAGCAATGAGGTGCATTTTATTATATGCACAAAAGGCAAACACCATATCAACAAGCCATTCTAGAGTGTACAACATCCATCAATATAGCAACACTACACAGCATGTTTAACACTCGCGTAGCAGTGCAGATGCAGAAAGATCATTTTCTGTACTGAGAAAAATTTGATCTTTATAGATATTCAAACAGTACCATCTGGTCTCTAATAAGTGCAAAGATGAACACAAATGACACTTGCATTAGCTTGAAACCTCCTACTGAACTGTTGAGAGCACCAAAGACTGCATCAGATTAAGACTGTATTCCACTCCAATTGATTTTAAAGACAGAAACTTGGTATATTTTTTTTTTAAAATATTGTTTACTGCCTATGTGATTGTGATTATGTGTTTGTGGGCATATATGTTTGGTGATGTTATTGGACAGTAGTAAGTCTTGTCAACTATTTTTATTTTTGCATGTATATTAAATACTTAAAAAACTTATTTTCTTGGATTCAGTTTGAATTGTCAGTTATATAGGCTTGTGTGAAAAGATAACTTATTCTCAGTTGTACAATGTCACATTTTGTGAGCATGCACCCCCCCCCACCTCAAGAACCTCCAAACTGTCTCGGAATATGGTAGGTATGCTATTTGACAAATTGAAATCACTGAAAAAAAGAATAACAATCACAACAATGGAAGTGTCCAGCCTTGTTATGGCCATTCTGGTAGTTGTTCCAAACAATATTATGCCCACCACAGCACTGGTTGGATCACACAGTGTTAGCCATTCATCCAACAAACATTGGTTAAGTTTTGTATTTGTCTTCTTAAGCACTCTGGTGGAGTAGCTGTGTTTTATGAACACATTTTGGCTTGTCATTGAGCTCAGCCAATCCATAAACAAGGATCAAGATTCTATTAATTTTATTTTCTAAATGAAATTAATGAAATAATGATCACATGTGCAAGGTTGGAATCTGAAACTTTTGTAAAGCACTATTTTTTTGTACGATATATACTTGCATATAAGTCGAGTCCAACTGCAGACAATAGAGTTCCTGTTCTTCTGTCACATAATGAGCTGGCAGATCGGGCTTTGCATTGTTTGTTCTATTGATTACTCCTAGAAAGCTGCAGAGACCTAGATCGGCCAGCACATTATGTGACATCAGATCTGGGTCTCTGCAGTTTGCAGTTAGATTGAGTTTATAAGGGAGTATAGACAGTAGTTGCAGCAGACAGTCCAAAAGCATGAGGAATTATATTGGATGATGTGCATTTTTTTTGGGGCTACACAGTCATATATATTGAGCCCTATGTATTGACTGTTACATAGAAAGTAGAGGAAATAGTACATATCACTAATTATCCATAAAATAAAAACTGAATGGGTGTTTAAAAGTTCATGAAATTGTACAGGTTAATGATCACAGATTCGTCTGATCAGATACACAGAGAAAAGTGTACTTTGTGAATGAATTATTTCACTGTGCAACAATTATTGAGCTCACAAAAGAACTCCTTCACACAGAACCAAGCTTTGGCAGGTCATAAATTGCTGATGATTTACTTAGGTGTCATACTTTTATGTTGGATGGATCATTTTCTTTCACTACATTGTTCTTGGTGATTATTAAAATTGAATACTACTAGCAACCCTAGTCAAAATTACAAAGTCATCATATTTGCATTTTAATAATTGATTCTTATAGAGCTCATTCAGACCTTTTCAGAACAGTTTTAATTTTTTTTAAATATGTTGATTAGTTCAAAAGTTATGACTATTTGAATATTGGCAAAATTTGGCTTTTCAGTGAATTTTTTGCCTTATACAAATGCATGTTTAATTCTTTTAAGTCATGGACCCGACACGTTTAATAAAATAAGTATTTCCATCATAACTTTTGATCTAAACAAGATATTTCCATGAAACATGGCAGTCTTATAGAATTTTGCCTGTAGAATTCAAATATCTACAGTAAATTAAACTATGTCCACTAGATTTCAGTGTAGGGAAGAAAATAAGGGGTTAAAATCTTTATTTTTTTCTACCAGACAATTCAGATACTGGACAAGATATTTCTTAACAAGTCATTTAATTCAGAAGAAAACATTGGCGTATGTTGCAAACAGTTCATCAAATTTTCTATGCTCTGAGAATGCCCACTGACGTCCAGAATTTAGACATTCTGGAAGCATTCCAGTTGCTATGACAAATTCAGGCTTAACTTCCTGAACATCATCTCTGCTGGGCCATATAAAAACTCCCGCTTTCCTACATGGTGCCATGAATTTAACTATCAGCTTATTATTATTATTGTCACTTTTAATTTCATGAACACATCCAGGTACCAAGCATCCTGGTATGCTATGACAACATAATCATTTTCCTTTAGCTTGTCTAGAACAGGCAACTGTTGACATACTGTACCGAGTTCATCTGTTTCACTTTCAAAGAGTTCACCAGTGTCATTTGGATTTTGTTTTCTTTTCTTGGTGGTGGTTCACTCATTTGGTCCAATATTTCATTGCACACACGTTTCTGGTGTCTTTATGTTTAAGACGCAAGTCTTTTCCACCACGGCGTGCACTCTTCCACAATGACTCATTTTCTGTGGGAGTCATACTGTCATACCACTCTTTCATTCTGAGACGGTTTCTCTTGAGTAGGTGAATGGAGGAATGGTGGTGCATGGAGGCATTTGGTCTAAGCTTCTGACTGCTATCCAAGTCTCCAAAGTGGTGTTCACAGCCAAGATTGGTCACTTGTGCAAACCGTGTCCTCATCATTGTCTTTTGATTGGCTGCTTCACTGTACTCCCCACCAGGCAAGAAATCGGAGAGTTGTTTTTCAGTAGTTCCTACCATTGACTTACACATGGAAGAAATAACTTGATTCAGTAATTTTCTGTCAATCTTGATAGATTTTGTCACTTCATAGAAACGTTGCTCAATTGCAATGTCATGCACCTCTCCCAACCAATGTTCATCACTTTCAATCAGTTTGGGTTCTTCTGCACAATCTTTTAAATACTTTTGCATGTTTTGAATGTATATATACAATTCTAAGTATGGCACTTTTCTCGATGTTATGAGTTCCCAGTATGGGCCAGTCACTCTAACATATATAAGCCCTAGGGCTAGCAACATAGTCACAATATGGTCAGACTTTAAATCTGCATCTACAGATAGAATTTTTTTGTTCGGTGCATGCACAGTTCTGATGACTGTCTGGAAATCCAGGCGATGTATTAGAATCTCAGCCACTGTTTGGAATAAACCGTTGAACCTATTGTCTCGATAGTTCCCGAATGTCGACTTGATTCCTGGAATAAAATTTTTTGTATCTTTAAATAAAAAACAGAACTGAAGGCAAAAAAAGAAGTAAAAGATTTGAAAGCAGTTATACCAAAATTATTCCCAGCATGTCAAGTTTTGCGGTTGCATTTACACAAAAATTGCAAAATATATAATATATTCAACATTCAAATGACTAAATTAGAAAAAAAAAGTTAAAATGCAATGCAACTCCAAGTTTTGTGGTACCATTAAGCATAATATGATCACAGTGGACTGTGGATTAAAGTTTAAAATGAAAACTTTTCTCCAACTGTGATCAGTAAACTAAATACCTTTTTCAGTACAGTAGGCTTCCCATCGATCGCGCAGTCCAAGGTGGTCACCAACCGGCCCAAAAGTGTCTGATGTCATCCAGACAACTCACTCAGTGATGGTACCCGCCTTGGACCAGAATTTAAAGATCGGCAAGCTGTCTCGTCCGAATGGGCCATGCTGGTCTACCAAAGATTTCTCCAGCACTTTAATGTTATTGCATATATATATATATGAAAACCCAACAAGACATGGGCCATACAATGAAAGTTTTTAACAGACTTTTTGCCAATGTCATTCTCACAATTTTTTAACGTGCCATCCCTCCACTCATTTAAAAGTTTGTCAGCCAGTTTCTCATTACTAGCAAGATCACTCATTGTGAATGCAAGCTTAGCAAGGGAATTAACAATAAAATCCTCATTATGTTGTTCTTTGCATGATTTGCTTCGTATGTCAGCAGTTTCACTGAGGTGATTTTTTGTAACGTCTGTGATGATTTTGGCAGTTTCTCTTGAAATATGGGTAAATTCCAGACTGGCAATCTCACCGTTGTCTAGTGTTACCGCTGTGTCAATTATTTTCTGTTTACGCCTGGTAGTCCCATCCTGATTAAGTCCTCAGTTTTCACAATTGTTAATTTTTTCAGCAATGTATGCCTTCGCGATGAGATGTCCTTCATCTGTTATTGTTTGCACCGTTGTGCTATTTGGTAACTCCTATTTGTCAAACTTTTTTTCAAAAAGTATTTCCAATACAACTTCAGTGACAGGTGTCATTTTCTCCGTGACAACTTCCAGACCTGCCAGCTGGATCACACACAACCTAAGTTTATCACTGTAAGTTCCATCTGTATGTTTTGTTTTGATTTGACTTTCTTTCATTTCCCTTAAGTCTTCAACTTTATCCTGTAACTTGCACACCATTAGGTCTTTTTCTGATAACTTATGAGTCAGTGAGCTAGTTTCAGGTTTGTGTCTCTCTTTTGTGATGTCATATTTTTTATTGTGTTATCACGTTTCATTTCAGATACAGACTGTTTCAATAAAGACACTTTGCTTCTGAGCTTACTGTTTGATTTTTGAGCAGTTACTTTTCGAGACTAATAATTTTCCAATTTTTTGTGAGCAGTTGATGCCACTCTTGAAGTTCCTGAAGGTCTTTTCTTAACAATTCTATATCCTCAGTGTGTTTGCAACAGACACCTTCTGCTTTGTGAAGTTTTGATATTGTTTTTTTGTTAAGTCGTTGAACTTCACGAAAACGACGAATATTGATTTTTGATGTATAATCTCTTTTGTTGACATTTTTTTACAGAATAGTGACCAATTCGATTATTAATCGAGTCTAATTTTTGTCTGTATTGAGCCTCCTGCTTTTTTAATACGTGCAGTTTTCTTGATTGTTTGTTGCACAAATACTTTTTCATGTTCCACTGTTTTGTGACGTCTTCTGTTTCATTTTCTGTTTGTATGCCAACATTTTTAGAGCTGTAAGTAATACATGCCAACTGAACTTCATTGCTTTGACACACTGTGTCTGACTCTCTCATTACAGCTTTTGTTTTCTGTCACATGATCTGAATTTTTTAATGGCACTGTTGTCTTGAATTCATTCCCTAGAAGTTCATTAACGTTTGTTACACCTGGCACCTTTTTTTTACTCAAAAGTTTTTTTCTTCTGGTCAAGTACACTATTAACTCTGTTGGAAAGAGTAGATGGGTTAATTGACTGACACCCATCATTAAGTAATGTTAGGATCTCGCAAAATTCAGTAAATGTGTGATTATTTTTCTTATAAAAGTTGAAAATTTCAATCACAATTCCATTTGACAGTCTGTCAATTTTTTTACAAGATTTTGAAGATATTGAATCAACACTTATGCCTGCATTTTGGCAGTAAGGACCAGGAAAATCCATACTCTCCTATTTCTGCACTGAAAATGAACAAACAAAATGTTTTAGGAACAGTTAAAAAAGATATATATTTCATCATCTAAAATTGCAGAGCAGTACTTTATCATGGTACGAAACGTAGATCTGTAAATCACGTTTTCGTACTCTATTCGTAACACCTATCTTTGCGAGTTATTTGGTTAAATTTCGTTTACAGAGATCTCATTTTGTTATTAAAATGTTAAAACATCATTTGCATACAATAATTTGGCATTAATTTGTATTTAGATAAAAGTTTTGAAGAAGCAAAGTAATGTAAAATAATTCAAGAGTAAATCTGTCAAATCTACATATACATGTCAACATGAGGACGATCATTTATATGATAAAATTTATGCTATATTTCACAAAAATATTTAATAAATACAAAATAATTACTTACCGATACAAAACACTCAAACAGTGTACATAAATCACAGCATTTGTCTTGTGATCGCTGATTTTTCACATCGAAGTCATGTTTGTCCTCGTGAATCCAATATGGTGACTTCGCCCGTGTGTCTTATAGTGGTCAACTTGTGAAATGCGTACTTTCAAAATTAAATGCGGGTACTTAAATATACGTTTTGAAAAACAAATTTGGTATCGAAAGAAAGTTTAGAATGTGTGTTTTGTAATGGTATATTAAAAATTGAATATAATGTTTGTGAGTTGAAATAAATTAGTGAGACTTTAGGGACTATTTTCTCAGCACAGGGTCATCATATGCAAATTTTCAAAACACCATTGGAAACGTCATTCATTCCCCTTCAATAGATGAATACCTCATTAATATTCATGAGGTTCTAGTGACCCGCATTTGCAAAACAAACACACTGGTGTCGACCCGTGCACACAGGAAATAGCAATTAACTGAAAGCCGGCAATTTTGATATCTGATTGATGATTACATGACCATATGGTTAAACAACAAAATGTACATATTAATGAATTTTATATGCATTTGTAGATAATTTAAAGCCCTTTTAAATAAAGTTTATTTCATAAAAATGTTATTATCAATATTGATTTTAATACAAATTTAGCACACACACAGTATAAGAAAAAGTCTATTTTCACCCAGTTTATTGATACGGAATAGGCACTGTCGGGGGTTGCTATTACTACTTCAGTTTGTTTTGTTTAGTAAGACATAGGTTGCTATTATGTCATCTTATGTTCAATCTATCCCAGAGTTCATAACACTACAACACTACAACACACCGATGCAACAAGTGACTTCATATTGATGATGTAATAATCAGGTCATTTCAAGATACACAGTGAACTTTTTTTTATACAAAAGTGTCCATTTCTTAATATCAGTGCATTGATCTGTGCTTTTTCGGATTAAATTTTCCATACATTTGCTATTATGATAGTGCAAAGAAGTTTGGTGTGCTTTTGATTACTTTTTGTATATGTTCCTGTGGTCTTGTACTTAATTGGACTGATGCATATTTCATCTTGTTTTTTTTTCAGAGCAAGCAATGAATATATTGAACCAGTCTGAAGCTTCGATAGAACCCCATCAGGCCCAGGTAGGCAAAGAACTCTTTGTACCATTTCATATTTCAGATTATTCCTTAACTGAAGAGAAACTGTTTAGGATGAAACTGCAGTCTTTAAACAAATTAATATGTATAGCAGACCTGCCAACCCTACTGAAAAGATCGGGAAAATCATGATTTATGGACCGATCACCTGATTCCCCGATTTTTAAGAAAAAATCCTGATTTTTCAACTCCCTGAGGAAAAAAACCCCATATTTTTTTTAACTAAAACATCATTTTCCGTTTCCCTATTTCTGTTTCTGGTTTTTCTGTGTGTGGTGTGTTTCTTAATACTTTACTATATCTGGCTTGATTTCCGGTTTTCATCCGCCAATACAAAGAGATTGTCTCGGTGTGGTTCTCTTTATCTGACCCCATCAGCAAATCTCAGCATCATAATGGATAAGTTTCTCAGCAAGAAGCGAAAAAAAGAAGAACTGGAAGTAACGGATGACTTTTCACCAGCCAAGAAAACGAAATGGGATCAAAATATAGGAGTGACTGGGAGAAGCAGTTTCATTCGTCCATCGACTCGTGGGGTCTATCATGCATTCTGCCACTGATGATCAGCTCTTTCCACATTTAATTCTGCGTCAGAATTGTAGATTTGGTAAAGCTGAAACTCTCTATGCAGGTCATCAGTGTTGATTCCTTCCATTCGGTTGGAGAAAAATGCCAGGTCCTTAAACGATACTTCAGATTGTTTAGACACATCTGCAACGCTTGCATGAATAAGTAAGTCATCCTTTAGTGGGCTACTCCCAGGAAAAGAAAGGATGGATCTGGCCAACTGTTGTTTCCAACTCTTTGGAGAGTAATGCTATCAATACTTTCAATACCGCACAGCAACAGCAATGCTGAGAGAGCATTCTCAATGGTCAGAAAAAACACAACCAGCCAAAGAGCCAGCCTGTCAGCATCAACCCTGGAATCTATTCTTGTTAGCAAATTTGGCACCCAAGGAGAAATAAATGATGAACTTTTGCAGAAATGCAAATCTGCAACATACAGCGGACTGAAATAACGCAGGTAAACATTTTTATCATGATATATACACCTTACTCTTGTACCTCCTGATTTTTTACCCTGCCTCCTGATTTTTAATGGTGATTTGAGGGCAAATTCCTGATTTTGATTTTTTCAATGTTGGCAGGTCTGATATAGATTTCATACCCAGATATGTTGCCAGGCTACAGGATTATAGGATTCTTGCAAAATAATCATGTAATTTAAAATACAAATTACTAGTGTTTCTCAAAATAAATGTTATTCAAATAATTGTGTTTATGTCTTTTTGTTCATGGCTTCATTTGATCTGTATTAAGGTTGAAGTAGCGTTTGCATGCAAGCACATGTTTGATTGAGATTTAGTGTTATTTGTGTGGACAGTATCAACGAGTTTTAAGTGAATTGTTTCAGAAGGGGGTGTAGCAAAATGATCCGTTGATCAGCCATAAATGAGGTTTATAGACCATGAAAGGTCAATAAAAACCTGGAGTCCTGTAGACACCAACCACAAAATGCACAGAAAGGGGTGATTCAGAATTTGGATGGTATCATGGCAGACCTGCCAACTCTTATGATTTTGCTGTAAGTCTTACGAAAATTACCCTTAAAATACGGACTTAAGGCATAAAAGCAAAAACTACAGGAAAACGATCATTGCCGAAATATCTGTAAAATTTGTTCATCTGTGTTTAATTTGGATATGAGTATCATATTACAATTAGTGAGATTAGACAGGGAACCAGACTAACTTTATAGCAGCACCTCAGATGCTTTAAACTGCACCTATTTGTTCATGCGAAGCATCTGCATGATCAAACTGTTGATTATAGAATTTGTTAAAAATGGCATCCAGCAAGAGATGCATATATAAGATGAAAGAGAAAATGGGCCTCTTGAAAAGTGTTAATAACCAACACCGAAGAGTAAAAAGGAATATTCAGATTCTTGTGAATAAAAGCTGGAAGGGACGCAATTACATTTATTGGACATCACATGCCAATTGGGCATGGCTTGTGGTGGGAGATACGATTGCTGTCATTATGTGAAATGGAAAAAGGTAAGAATTATGTCAAGTTGAGAGGTAGCAACAAGCCATTGAGCTGCATAGAGTTTGGAACTTGAGTTTGTGCAACTGTACTAGTGGTAATTAGAGTCTACACGTACTTTACAAACTTTTCAGTTGAACATAATGTTTATTTTTGCTGCATGTTTCGAATACCGAACTTTTAATTATGTTTTCAAGCTTTACAATAGCAGTTTATGATATTTTTCTTTTACACCTTACTGAAAACTGGTCAAACTTACGGAAAAAATCAACAGCCTTACTGAGACGGATTCCTCAGGGTTGGCAAGTCTCCCATGGCATCTCTGCCTGTTTAAAAGGGGAATTTGTGGCTGCAAAAAGTGTTTTGACCTGGTCTCGTTTCCTCCATCCCCACCCCCATCCATGAAGTAGATATGAGTGTGAGGAAATTTATGGCAGCATCGTGCATACCTGGATTAAAAGAATCACTGAAGAGGACGATACTGACTCTGGGAAATTCCAGTCAAGTGGTTACAGTATTTACCTTCTCTGCGGCTTTGCCAAGCAGAAAAGAAATAATGTCACCCTGAGATTGGGATTTCCTTGTCTGTGTGCCAATCTTTGCATTGATAATTTTTCCTCACCCACTTGTTTTTTAAAGAGAATAGTGAAGTAATTATTTAGGTTTCTCTTGTCACATCACTGACTGATTTAACTTGTGAAGTCTGATGTCATGTTGAGCATCATGACATCATTTAAATATGATACCATATAAAACCAAGATGACTGACCACAGGACAGCCAGAGGAAGAAGAAAATTGTCAAGATCACAGAAATCTTGGTATAGTCAAGCACTTATTTCAGCTCTCAGATCTTTGGAGTCATTTTCACAGTACAAATGCTATTGTTGTTTCATGCATACTCACTTGCAAGTCAAATCCAACTGAAAACTGCACAGTCCCAGGTCTGCTGTCACATAATACACTGGCAAATATGGGTCTTTGCAGTTCGTTTAGAGTAATCAGTAGAACAAACGTAGACCCAAATCTGCAGCTATGTTATGCGATGGCAGATTAGAGTCTCTCTTGTTTGCAGTTTGACTCAACTTATAAATGAGTATATACAGTATTTTTTGTGGGTTACCAATTATGATGGATTTTAATATCTATCATATACATGCTTAAAAGTTGAGTCCAACTGCAAACTGTAAAGACCCAGATCTGCTTTTGCATAATGCACTGGCAGATCGTGGTGTATCCAGTTTGTAAGGAGTAATCAGCAGAATAAATAGCATAGACCCTGATTTGCCATCACTGTATGTGATGGCAAGCCAGGGTCTATGTTGTTTGCAGTTGGACTCAACTTATAAGTGACTACACACATTACCTTATATGTAAAAATAGCACCCATTCCCCATTCCCCAATTTAAATACCAAAGGAAATTCAGGATTGTAGGATACATAAAAGTGTGATTTCCACAAAAGTTTAAAACATGCCACAAAATTTTAGTCTCCTTGTACTCTGATGGGAAAAAATTATTGATTGCAAATTTATATAAATCCCACATATGCTTTTCATGTAATGCACATAATTTTATGCAGGCTGTGTGGTAAAATCAGTACACCAGTCAATGAGGTAATTGTTAGACATGAAATTCTGATTGTGTCTTACCATGTCCCAGATAGGCCACGTGGCAAAATGGATTAAGAGCTCAAAGTTTGCAAATATTTTGTTTTTAGGGATAGAGATTTTCATATAAGGGACTGAAATGTTGATGATGATTGATGATCAACAGGAAAATTACGAAAATGTTGTTTTTCAGTGCTTTTTTAACAGCCCATATCAATTCACTAGACCAATTTCTTGTGATGGATGCTTTGAGTGACTGTCTTTTACTATCCCATTTTTTGGGGTATGTGTTAAAATATTGTGCTTCATATTTAGTTCTACTGGTCAGTGATCAAATCTTTCCTCCATCGTCCATCCATAGCAAAATTTTGTTATCGTTATAAATTACATAACCAATTGCCATGAAATGTTACAGACACGTTTGTCCCATGGTCTTGTTGGTCTTGAATGAAAATGATGTTACTCAGACTTTAGATATGGCTGCCCAAATGGCCATCTTGATGATTTTGTTATTGTAATTTCTCCTGAATGGATGATCATATCAGGATGCAGTTTTAACTAAAAGAATTATTATGATGTCAAGTTTTCCTAGATGAAAATGGTGCTGATCAGATGTCCAATAGGTCATCATTAGTCATTTTCAAAATCTTGTTCCTTCTCCTCCTGAATGGAAAGTAATATTGACATGGTGTTTTTACCAGAAGACGTGTGATTTCTAGATGGTCCTAAATGAAAATGTTGCTGATCTGATGTTGACCAGTAATCTTGAAAGTCTTGTTAGTGCTGTGCCAGAATGGACTGTCACATCAAGATAGGGTTTTCACTGAAAGACTTAAAATGTCTAGATGGTCCTAAATGAAAATGGTGCGGATCTAAAGTCCAATATGGCCACCACAGCAGCCATCTTGAAAATCTTGTTGCTGCTACTACTCCTGAACAAAGGTATGTTGTAATGGAGTTTTAACCAGAAGACAGCTTATGATTCTAGTTGGTTATAAATTAAAACTGTGCTGCTTAGACATTCAGTATGGCCATCACAGTAAAAAAAATTTATATCAGTACTTTTCCCAAATGAATGGTCATATCATCATCGGGTTTTTACTGGAAAGCTTCTTATGATGTCTATTTTATACTAAAAATAGTGTTCATTGGACTCCCCCCCCCGGAAGGCCATCACAGTGACCATCTTGAGAGTTCTGTTACTGTTATTTCTCCTAGATGACTGGTCATATTGACATTGTGCTACCATATGATGTCTGGTTGGTCCTAAATGGATATATCGGTATGTGGTTTTCACCAGAAGACTTCATATGACGCCAAGTTGTTCCTAAATTAAAAAGTGTTGATCTAATTTCCAGTGTGACCACCATGATAGCCATCTTGAAAATCATGTTTTAGCTACTCCTCTTAAATGGAAAGTAATTTTGAAATGGGGGATTTTCATCAGAGGATTTCTTATGATGTCTAGTTGGGCCTAACTGAAAAATCAAGCAGATTACCCTGAGGTCTTTAAAAGTCTTTGAAAATTGAAATAAACCCAAACATTTTAATTTCTTTCCATAATCACAAATAAAATTGTCCAAGGTTGTTAGATTCAGATGTAGTTGAGTTTTCCTGGTTTCTTTCTTCTGATGACCCGGTCAGTTTCATTTCATCATTAAACAATATTGTAGTATTTTGCATTCATTGTTTTGTCATATAACATAACTTTTATACAAAATGTTAGTGAAAATAGGTGTTGGAAATCTTTGTTTATGAGTTTTGAAAGTTTGGAAAAAGTCTTTGAATTTATCATTCAGAATTCTGTATGAACCCTGTCCAAGAACATAGTTGATTTGGAATTTTTGCTTTTTTTCTTTCAACATTTTGGGGTATGGGCAGATTGCAGGGAAGTTGATATTATAAGTAAAAGTCACATTAAGGTTTTCAATTGCTTGTTTTTAACATAGATGTTGTTAGGATAATAAACATATATATTTATATATGCCCAAGCATTGTCTTCTTTTAACATACAGGTGACAGCTTAATGATTTAATGTTCTTGATATAATCCACACTACCTCATGGTTGACCTCCTTTTTCTAGGAGAAAAGGGAGACATATTTGTAAAAACTTAGATGCAGCCCTAAAAATGTCATTTTTTAGTTTCAGCAATCGTTGAAAATTTTCGCACATGAAAGAAGCAGAATTTGCCATAAGCGTTTGGAATCTTAAACTTTAACTACCCATGTTTACTGTATATCTTGGGACACCATATTTGTTGGGACACCATAAATCAATTTCAAAAGTAATTTCTTTTGTGTACTGTATGTTCTGTGACACATCATTTGTTTGAGTTGTAAATTGTGGGATACCTTTAAATCATTCAAAAATTACATGTCAAAAAATGCACTCCAACAAATTATTTTTAAAAAAATTTATAAAACTGTGTACATGAGATTAAACTCTTTAATCCACTGCAGCATCATCTCAAAAAGTCAACCCTTCTGCACACGTACAATCCATCATTTCATAGTATGAATACTTGCTGTGAAAAATTGTTGTTGGAGGCAACAAATCTGAAGCGGAAACTGCAAGGAGTAAAAAAGTCATTTTTTTATTACAAAAAAATATGCACAAGTTGTGCTAATTCTAACACTTTTAACCCCCATCTTATTGATAGTCCTTCCAGGAATGAGATCAAAGAACACAGGAATTTCAACTATGTTAATGATTATATTGCCTGTGAAATAATCTTCTCTTCTGACCTTCATGAATTCATCTGATTTTATTTTCTCCAGTTCTATATACAGTGTGACCCCGCTGAAGCTCTGTTATAACAAGAATTCGGATAAAACACAGTTGTGGTGTGGCTCCCTAAATTTCAGGTCTTTTTCTCGTACACGAAAAAAAGAATTTGTTTCTTAAAAGGATGAAAAAATTAAAAACGTTTAATTTCATTTTGGGGAAGAGATCGCGTATGAGTGATACAAAATGATCGTGGTGTGGCTCCTGAAATTTTATATGTATTTTTATCGTACACAAAAAATAGTTTTTTTCTTCTTAAAAGTACGAAAAATAACATGTAAAAAGTTTATTCAGGGATCGTGCAGGGCTTTGCTGATGTCGCAAACTATGATTTATTTTTCCTTATTGGCCACAAAATATACAATCTGGCGATTTTTTTTATTTTATTGGCGACATTGTTGGCTGTTTAAACTTGTATATACAACCATTGGTTGGGAGTGGAGAAATTCAGAAGCCCCATGAAAGGAAGCCACAAACTTGATATAAAATGCACTTAAATTTATCTATTGTTAAATAAATAAATTCTTTGTCCATATTGGCAAACCATCTTAACAGTGCATTGTTTTATCATAATCCACTTATGTTGACATCTAGCATGAGTACTGTATGTTGTGAGATATCTCCTTTTTTTTGTGTTGACATTTCTGGTAGTGGAGATCAACCAGACAAGGCATTATCTCATAATCTATCTTTCATTGGATTTTCGGCCGCTCGCTAGTAATTAATATATTTACATAGACTGACATTTTTATGTGGATGGTAAGTAATTCCTTTTCTTTTCACTCAGAATTAAATCCTTCAGAACACTCACATTTTCTGTAGTAATCCTGTCATCAGACAAGAACACCTGCATCTCTATTTTCCGTTGACCCTTTTTAAAATTTCTAACGCATGCGTGGAAGGCAGCATCACTCTGATACCACATATATACCCCCCCCCCAAAAAAAACGAAGATCATACTTGGTGGTCCATTCAGTAGGCAAGGAGGAACAGTAACTACGATCGACCAAACGACGGCCATTCCTTTTTTAAAAATGTTCCCAGATAAAATAGCTTGCAGAAATTTCAAAGAAAACGGGTTATTTTTGAAGCACTGATTGTTACGAAAATGTACTTAGCAAATGGAAAAAAAACCCAGTCTCAATCATGCAATACAATTATTTGATGTTGCTGCCACAATAAGAAATGGCCATTTGTTTGGTTCGCCAAAGCTGTCCTTTAGCGGTGACTTCAATAATGTATGCATCCTTCATCAGAGAAAGCCAGCTACAATCTTCAATAAAAGCAAAGAACCTTTCTTCAAAGGAGGTCAGTACCAAAATTAAATAAAAGCAATGGAATCTGATGGATTGTTTCATTTTCCAACATGAATGGAACATGTTTAATGTGCCGTGAAAGTTTCCTTTTTGCAGGGAAAAAGTTTATGCTTGCGAACACTACCAATGGCAACTTAAAATGCAAAGTAACTTTTACTGACTTGGGACGTATTGTAAAGTAAATGTGCTTCATCATTCGTTACATGATTGTGCTGTTTTTTTCCACTGAATTCAGACCTATATGAACTGTGACAAAATTATTGAATATTTTAAATGTGTGTGTGCATATTTTTGATGGAATTACTTGTGGATTCAGTGTCTGTGATCAGATTTGTGGGTGAGTACACGGTGTAGGTACATGTATATATAAACAGTATACACATATATGTACCAATGCGTGGTTCTCTGAATAAAGTAAAATATTTTATATGTCTTCTGTTTTCACTTCAAGTGTATTTCTCATTTAATATGCATTGATTTAAAATGGTAACTGTGCCAATGAAGCTCATATTTTTTATTTTTGCGCCTGCATTTATGACCTACCTCCTACAGATTTTTTGGGGTACATGCATCATTTTCTTCAACTAACTGACCTGGTTGCTTATAACATGGTTTGGTCTATAACACGGTCAGGTTCTATATCTCCCAAATACCGTGTTATAGCGGGGTCACACTGTATATATATAAATTGGCACACTTGAAAGAATCCAAAGTTGGCTTCCAAGGTTGACTTGCATTGTAATAAAATAACCTTTGTATTTGACATCCTGTTGGGAAGTTCAAACAATGAGTTTATTGCTCGCTGCCAGTTTTGTTTATTCACAACCGAGGCTTCTATTTGCTTGGCATCTGTAGTCATAGTTAATACAAACAGGGCATTGATGTTTGCGGGTAAATAGTATACACAGCAATAGCTTGCTTTAATAATACATTTTGTAACCCATGCTAACGAAAAGATTGTCATCTGCACTCACAGTGAATGTATTTTCAAATAATGATTTTTATTTGCAAGATACTATCATATAGTTAACCTGGATATAGTGCAATTGTGGTTATTTTGCACCCAACACTGTGTGATGCATGAATGGCAGATGCATTCAAACAATTATTTGATATTTCCCTCTCATGTTTATGATTTTGTTGATCCAGTTTTCAGTTGGATAACATATTCAAACCTTTGAGTACAACCAAACACAATTTGTTTCTTTATGTTCACGTCAATGAGCAATATGTTGTCTTATCTGTCATAAGCGATACACACTATAGTATGGATGTCTACGCTACATATATGGAGTTTGTGGATATATTTTAATAATTTAATGCACATGATGAGAAAAGATTAATAAATGATAATAATATAAGGTTAGTTTCTTTCATTTTATTATCAAATAAGCATTTTGTTT